>VZRR01009913.1:401590-571390 GCA_013398015.1 Oreocharis arfaki | reverse complement strand
TTTTTTTTTTTTTTGTTTAAAGGGAGGAAACAGTTTGTTTTTTAGAGGAACAAAAATTAATTGTTTTCTCAGAAATACTTTTATGATGATAGGACAGCCATGGGAGAAAAAAAAGAAGAGAATTTATGCTTAAACAAAGGACAGGGAAAGGTCAGAAAGCAATCTGCAGGACCGCAGAAACACTTCAGCTATTCCTCAGAGCAATTTCTCTGAGCAATGAAAGAAGTAAAACCAATTGCATATGCCTCAAATACAAAACAAAAACAAAGTTAAAATAGATGTCAGACTTCATTTTTGTACTTCTTTTTGTCCTTGTAAAAAAATAGTGCAATTTCCAGGCCACTACAACATCATTCACATTGTGATGTGCTATTAATAAGGCTGGAGACAATGCAATTTCTTGTCAGTCATCAGTCAGTGACTCTAAGGATGGATTTCATCAGCAAAAAAATCCACAACATGCGAGGCCTGCTTTTATTGTGAGGTGTGTTTATTACTCATGAGCCATTGTATGGTGATTTCCTAATAGCAGTGGTTTTTTCCTTTGATTTTCCCATCACTTCTGTTAGCACTTTCAGTATGTAACCAACCCCAGAAATTTTACTGCAGGCAAGTGATTTCAATATCAAAATAAAGCTTATGTATAAAGAAGGTTTCCTGTGCCAAATTAAAATCAATGGGAAGAGAAGTCTGTGCCATATTGTAAGGGTGATATTGTGTCACCTTTCACTCCAGCTGAGTGTCATATTTTTCTGGCAATATCTCATATGGGTTTGAATGTGATGTCAGGCACTACTGATTGTCAAATCAACAGATCTATTTGGCCTGGAATATTTACTCAGAGGAGTGAAATAATAAAACCTAGTCCTAGTCTATCCTGCAAAGCACTAACCCTGCTATTTTCTGGCAGCCAATGTGAATTCCTAGTGAGAGTGACAAAGGAAAATATTCTTGCTTGCCTCATACTAGACTTACCCAGTATTACAGCAACAAACAGCATACTGTGGTGCAGGTTATAAAAGTGACAGAGCAGTATTCAATTCTGTCATTATAAAGAACTAAATTCATTGAAAGCAGATCATAGACTATTTGAAAACACGTTCATAGACATTTCAGTGCTTTTACAGAGGGGAAACTGTAAAAGTGTTAATGAAAAAATAAACTGAAATGTAAGAATTCCAGTATTTTCATCAAAATCAATTAAAATATAATTTAGGCAACATTTTTATTTTACAGAAAAAAAATTCCAAAAACTTTTCAAATTTTTATAAATTTAAAAAATATTTTTCAAACTAAAACATTCTTGGCTGTTTTGGCATTACTTATTTTGCAGTCATTATGTATGTTTGACCTTTGTTTTAAGAAAATACATTCATTCTTTTCTCATGGATCAAGACGACACAGTACAAGATTTCAGGAGCTGCTATTAGAAGGAAAATGTAGGACCCCCTTCTTTCACAAGTCTAGGAAGCTTGACAACACATATAAGTTGTTCCAGTGCTTGACTTGATTTAAAAGGCTTAATGCAAGTTAAATTGACAATGTAAATGCAATGGGCTGTAAATGAACTGTTCTAAAGATCTCATTATCAGCACTGTTTGTTACAGAGGTTTTACAACTATTTTGATCATAGGATGCCACAAACCCAGTCTATTTTGTGTAATTTATCCCCTAGTTTTTCCCCAGTGTCCCATTGTTCTTTCTATAGGGAAGCCCCATGAACTCACCCACACTAAATCACACTTGCGGATATTCTATATGAGTACAGCAGTTTTAAGCACTAACAGATAGGAAATTGACAATTTGCACCTTGTACATAAGATCTTAAGGATTTAGGGAGCTATTTTTAGCCTGGAACAGATTTGATATTTAAAGCAGAGCTCTGATGTCATGTTTAAATGGCACAACACCGTACGGCACAGACATCCCTGCTCTGCAAAGAGTACCCTTGCATGAGCCAGTGCTGCCCAGCAGCAGCAGCTCACAGGAACTTTTACTGCATGCCCAAAGGATCACTGTCAGAGCCCTGACTGCAGAGCCTTGGCTGCACTGGGACACTGATAAGGAGAAGAGTATAACACGGCATGATATTACTGCCGTTGCTATGGCAGTGCTTACAGACCAGCCAAAACCAGGGTTTGTCTGTGCTAGGTGCTCAATTATTCCACTAATGGAATGTTTTTATTCTGCTATCTTTCTTTCACATCCAGGAAAAACTAAACACTTTAGCTCAGAGCTAGTTTTGGTGGAAGGCTGGGGCTTACCTACCCATAAGAGATACAAAACTCTCACAAATAAAAGTCAATGTGATGAGTTCTGGCAACACAGAAAAAGCTACAAAATGAATTCAGCGAATATGGCATGGCAGCAATTATCTTTCCTTTTCCTCTCTTTTTTTTTGAGTCAACACATGTGATCTGTAAGAGATTGACCCAATTCCAGCCTGAATAGGTTTCCTCTACCATATAACTGCATTAGTGAGCAGAAATACCAAATATGCATTACCATTATTCATGACAAACCATTTGCTAAATTAACTGAAATTACTGTATTCACATCCTCAGGAGTTGCTGTATGTACAGTCCGGAACTAAATGGACATG
This sequence comes from Oreocharis arfaki, assembly GCA_013398015.1. Lineage (NCBI taxonomy): Eukaryota > Metazoa > Chordata > Aves > Passeriformes > Paramythiidae > Oreocharis > Oreocharis arfaki. Next base: position 568,788 of record VZRR01009913.1, on the reverse strand, counting down.
TTTTATGATCTGCCTTTGAAGCAATCCAGCATGGTGAAAGCTGATGAAATTCCTGCATGCAAGCACAGTGGAAGCCATTACCTAGAGAAGCAGCTGCTCCCCTTCTGCTGCGCTACAAATACATCATATTTATCGGAATTTATAAAATAATCATGCCAGAGATTCATCCATATCCAGTGATGTGAATATCTGGTGATGTGAAAACAATCCCTTGGCTTTTAGAAGAGGGTGGTCCAGTATGTCAGCAATGTGTCAACACAAAGCTTTGCTGTGATAGAATGAAATGAAGGTGAATATATACAGATATAAATGAAAGTGTGGGAAGAAAATGCAGTCCATAACACAGCATCGGGTAAAAAGACTGCCTATTTCTGTTATAAACTTTATCTTTTCTCTAAGTGTGGCTAAAAGAGAGCAGAGTATAGATAGCTGCAAAATAATTCTCAGGTTTTGACTTGAAAAAAACCCTGAGATATTAAGAAAGAGTGGAAAACCAGAACATCGAAGACCAGGTGCTGTCCTCTACTGCCAAGTTAGCTTCATGAGAGGACTCTGGCATCTGGTGACCTAGACTATGTGCAGGACTCTTGGTGCAGAAGGGAACGTAGCCACTTCATGAGGCTACAGGTTTCTTTAACATCAGGGATACTGATGAGAAGAGCCTTCACGTTTTCAGCTGAAATTTTGAGAAAGCTTTAAAAATTATTAGGAAAAGCAGCGGATTAGACAATAAAAATGAGAAAAAAAATGTGGAAATAAATTAGTACTTTTATTCTCACTTATTTGTTGTTGGATCCCTCTTTCCATTGCTCCTTGCCTTTCTTTCTCATGCAGACCTGTGCATCCGTAGTGCATTGTTCTCTTACAATCATTGGTTTTGAAAATTCAGAACATATTTTAGGCCTTTCCAAAGGATTGCCATAAATGTGGGAGCTCTGTGCCTTTCCTTATCCTAGCAGGTTCAATCCCTAATCCAGTTTGAGATACTAAAAGTCTTGATCTACTTATGGATGGATAAAATTTTCAAGCCAAATGCTGGCCTCCCAATTTATAAGATATTCAACCCAAATGTCACATCCACACGTCTGAATGACTAGGCAACTTTTGTTTAAATCCATGTTTTTCTTCTAAAGACATTACCATGACATTGTGCTAGTTGGAATCTATTGTTCTACAGCTCAAGACTATGGAATACAGTCTGCCAGACCTGCTACAACTACAGGCATTCTTGATGCATTTTGTTGTTCTGTCATTTGATTTAAACAGGTAACATATAGTCCTAATAAGAGATGGAGTTTTAAATAATCACACTTAAATATACACATGGGTGTATAATTTGACTTGTTAGCAAGAAGTACTAAAAAGGATTTACTTGTTTAATTAATAATGCTGAAGCATCGATTTCATTGTGGTTTTCTTTCCCTCAGGCAAACAGCTCCCCCAGACTCTGCCTCCTGCACTAAGGCTTTTACCTTTTATGCAGAACGGCCCATCGTAGGCAGTTTTGGAGCAGTCACAGGAGTAGCCGTTGTATTTCTCCACACACTTCCCGCCGTTGGCACAGTACATCCCGTAGCTCGTGCAGTGGCCAGAGCAGCCAGGCTTCACCCCGGGTGTCACCTTCGCTCTCTCTTCCAGGTCCAGCGTCACCCCGTTCATCCTCAGGGAACGAATGCAGCCTAGGAAGCCTCGCTGGCCTCCTGCAGCACCTGAGAGGGAATGTTGAACTGTGAGACAACACTGAACGGATTTTATTGCTCTTGTTTTACATGAAATATCCTGCTAAGTCTGTGGTAACTTCTCTATAAGGGCAAGGAATTGCCTTGTCCTAATGAAAATAAATCAGTGAAACCTAGCCCTTTGATATAATACCATTAGCAAGCATAAATAGTAGCTTTTTATCACTGCTTGCTTTATACTGAGTAGACATTTGAGATTCTAGTCCTACACTGTAAGGTTTCTTTTCATTTCAACTTCAATATTTTTAGAGATAACAGTGGAAGAAATGGGCCTGGCATGATTGCTAAAGTGTATCCTTTTTCTCCTAATGATTAGTATTGGTGGATGCTAATAAGGAAGCCATAATATGCTGTGCAGTGTTACAATTTTCAAGGCCACAATGGGCAAAGAAGAAAAAGATTCAAATCCCCATTCTCAGTTACAATAGGAAATATTCACGTTATTTTCGAAGAAACATCATGTATACTGTTTACTTATCAGAGCACAGACCGAAGGATGGAACACTGAGAAACTACATTCGACAATCTGGGTTGAGATGGTTTTTACAGCAGTTAATGAGAACCGTCCTTTTTGCATCCCTAGTAAACACTCACTGAAAAAATATGATTTCAAATAGGAAAGTCTTATCTGAGGCTGGATTAGAAACAACAATCAAACTAAAAAAACGCAAGTAAATAACAATGAGTGCTGGCATCTTTTCTGCTCATCCCTCCTCTCTTTGATTGCTGCAGTGCCACAGGTGCCAGAGAGCCCCTGAGGAGATCTGAAGGCTCATCACCACAGAGCACAGAGGCTGATATTTATCTGAGTGGGGAAGAGGACTAAAAGAAACCAGAGGGGGTTGCTTCAAAATCAAATACTGGTAACTGGATGATTTGGAGTAGGAGCAGGAAAGGCTTGGCCTCTGCTGAGTGCACGTGGCAGAGGGTGTTCTGGTGAGATTCCATTCTGCGTAAACTCATATACACTGCAGGGATGAAAAACCTCTTTCCCCTCTCAGTGACTGTCCTAGCCCCTAGGACACAGAGTTATCATCCCTCAGGCCCTCTTGCTCACCCAAAGAATAGATATTTATTCTACAGAAAGTGGAACAGGAGGCACTAAAACAATTCTTGTTCAGCATTACCCTCCATGGCCCCAATATTCAGGTGTTCATTTTGGGCACTCCAACTCAAATACATTTTAGGTCTGACTCCAGGTAAAGTTTAAAGCTGTTCTCTGATATGTGTGCTCCAATCACCAAGTTATAGGAAACAGATGTAATTCAGAAACAAAAAAATCTGGTGCAGATTGTGACATTCATCTTTTGGCAATAAAGGTATTATATATTTCAAAACATTTCTAGTGTTATAGTCAATCCAAAATAACAAATGAAATCATCATTATCAACAATTCTCAAAGAACTCACACTCAGGGAAAAAAATCCAGGTCCTCCTGTTTACAGCAAAAGGCTTGGTATTTTTCAAAGGTTAAGTGTTCCTCTTTTAAACAAACTTCATCTTCCAGCTTATTTTGAAACTGCCATTTACAGGAATCACAGCAGCAAAGGAGAATCTGAGCTTGTAAATAACACCTGCACATCTGGTGACACATTATACACAGTTTGCAGTGACACTGGGCTGATTACTAAGGCAATGAAGGCTTCAAATACCATTTTAATTCATTCGAGTTGTTGAATGCTGACTAACACGGAGAAAAAAAGAGGTGGTTTTTTCCCCTTCCCCTTCCTTCTTCTCTTGTTAACAGATATCTAGAGAGGTATGAAAGTGCTTCTTTGCTCAACATTTCATGCAGTTCTGATTCCAGCTAATGACACTTGGCATGTCAGCACTTTGCAGCCCTGCGGCTAACAGTCAGAGAAATACAAAGGCTGCTGGAACAGCCTGCCCAAAATGTAGTGGAAACCAGTAGCTCCAGAAAGCAGCTGGACTAACTTGGTTCCAGGGAATGCATTTGTGTAACACTGCATGGTGCTTTCCTACATCAAATGAGTAAATAGCTCACAGGACTAAAGGGAAAAGACTGCTGTGAGAGCTGTGAAAGCAAAAGCATGGCCAATGATCAAATCTAAAGAGGCTGGAAGTGCTGCTGAGGCTAGGATGGGCACTGCAGGCACATGCAGTCCTGGCAAGAACTCTGCAGAAGGTTTCACTTCTGTGGTGAAAAAGTGTTTCTGTGTCTGGGAAGAGAATCTCAGCAAAAAAGGAGTTTGGCACTGCAGTCTGCTGGAGGTGCTTTCAGCCAGGAGATGCAGGTGGAGAAAGACAAAAAGGACAAGTTTCCAACACACAATATTTTTCTCTTAGTTGGTCTTTGTATTTCTGTAATTATGGACATGTTTGTCTTTTCTTTTCCTTTTTTCTCTTGTTTCCCCCCCCCCGCCCCTTTGCTGTCATGCAAGTGCTCGAGGAGCGCAGCGTCCCACATTCACTAACTGCTGCTGGCAAGACATGAGTCAAAGAATGTTCAGCACATGACAGCAAAGCCCGGCTGCCCCCTGTGCACCTTACCAACATAGAGCTGGCTGTACAATTCCAGCCGTGTGTGTCCTTCTGTCGGAGCTTTCCGGACCTCCAGGGGTAACTGGTCCACCTGCAGGCTGGCCTGCTTGACGTTCCTCTCGGCATTGACCCGGTGCCACTGGTCGTCGTTGAGCGGGTTGGGAGACCTCACCACGATTTCCACCGGCCCATTTCCCACATCAAATGAAAAGGAGACCTCTGTAGCAGCTGAAATAGTGAGCAAAAGGTGTCCACAGTTTGTTTGCAGTCTTACATTGTAAACACATCCACTTATACTTCCTAAGGAGTAAGGGGTCATATCAAACAGAAATACGCACTGCTGAGTCATCTTTCTGAATTTGTAAGCACGTTCAGTTCCTTCTTACTTGAATAAGAGCTAGACTTTTAGAAGAAAATATCAGCAAACCCTCAATCAATTGCATTAATTTTTGAACTCTGCAGCTTTCCAGTTTATATGGAGTTTTTCTGGGGAACAGGCGTCTTGACAAAAAAATGGTGGAGAAGTCTAAATTTTTTTTTATTTTCAGGGGCAAGTAATTCTTTCAATGAATTAATAATGCTGTGGTTAAGATCCATGTGACATTTTATGGCTGAAAAAGAAATGGGTCTTTAGTAAGCCCTACAGTGCTCTGAAATAGTGATTTTTTTTAGCATATGATTCAAAACATGTTTAGAAATTTTACAAATGTCCATTAAGCCCTACTAGACACTCCTTCAGGTCATCCTTGGCAAGCACATAATTGATAATTATTATTGAATGTTGAGTGTGATTAACAATATATAAATTACTTTTCAATAAAGTAATATAATTATGACTTTCCTATTGATATTACTTTATATATCTTTGGGCTGCAAATTGTATTCTGGTGGCAAAACATCAGATGAAAGGGTTAACAGAGAACGGATTACCAGTTACAGCGTTCACAAACAAGGATACCAGACAGAAGTAAAGACAACCAAGTGTTCCATTTAATCTGTTTTTTTTACACACAAAATAAAAAAGCCAGAGCTCCCTTTTAATTCCTCTGAAAAGTCTCGGGTGCCAATTACGGTCTATGTGTTCCAGTACAGCTGCAGTTTCTGGTTTGGTTGAAAGGAGAAAGCACTGTTATAAAACTCTTACTCCACAAGGCTATTAAATGGTGGTAAAAGCACCACTCCATATTCATTATCACTAACAATACTGATAAATAGTGGAAAATATTTTTGTATACGGCCTAATAGATTTTCACAAGGTTATATCAGACTGACTTGACAGCATTTTTAAGAAAATGGAAAGCATAGAAATAAATTTTTTTCAGAAAATGCCCTGTCAACCCAAATTTATCATATAATTGATTTTTTTTCAAAATTGGCTACTTCTAAAAGAAAAAAATGAAAAGCTGTTGCTCTTTTTGTTCTCTGCTGAAAAAAATAATTTAAATTCTTGAATGAACTGCCTTTTATAAGCCATGGATTTAGTCTGTTTGGCCTTTCACACTTTACAAGGCACAAAATCCGTATAAGCCAAAGCTTGCTGCTACAGAAATAAAGATGTTTAGTTTTAATATTATTATGTTTTTTAACTTCAGTGGTTCTGCCAATAAACCCAGGCAAAGTAGGAATTAGAGGAAAACCTCTCTTAGCACTTAAATTGTATGTCGTGTTCAAGCCTATTTTCAAGGGTGTATGTATAATTCTCCTTTAATTTTGCTTTGAAGAACCGCCTCAGATCTCTTCACTGTCAGGCTTGAATTGCTTCCCAAAAGCTGTCTGTTTACAAGACTGTAAAATAAGGACCTCTCAGCAGACTTTTTCTCTTACTCTGAGGCAGCTGATGACACTGCCAATATTGCTACTGTGTACCTTGACTATTATCCATTCAGAATTTTTGTAAACCTCCACAAGAATGCTTCTTTGTTTGCAAGCTCTTGGTCTTCTGGATAAAAGTATCTCTAATTTTTTTAAAAGAAAGTTATTCTTCTTCTAAAAGGGAAAATGAAGAAAACTGGAAAATAGAGACGTTTCAAGTAGAAGTTCTGTGCCTGCGTAGTCTAACTTTATGCATGGCTTTAAACTAAAATTTGTGTCACAGCCTAGAAGACACGTAATTAAATTTGTACTTTTTGAAGAAAATCACTCCCTTTGAAATGAGTACCAATTGTACAAATTAATATTATATTTTTATATTTATTCTTATAGTTAGGGAAGGAATAGCATTCCAACAAAATCTCATCACAGGCTGTTTTCAGAGCATGTACCTACTGACATGCTGAAACTTAGAGAAGATAACACAGCATCTATGGACTGTCCTGATCCTTCCTCAACCAACCTAAAAATGTGATTCTCATACCAAAGGTGAATGAAATGCATTTGATAGACTGATGGACTTACAAAACCATGAAATACGTCAATGAAAAGAACTTCACAGATGGGCAGAGGCTGCAAACAGGACGTCTCACATGCAAGTTTTGTTGCTGGCTCTGACTCCTCATTCTGAGTTCCATTTTCAGTCTATGGAATAAGTACTTTCCAACCAGGGACACCTCTAGGTAAGATGACAGGTCTTAACACAAATGGATGAATATCTGACCACAGGCACATTAGTCAGAAAATGAAGACAAAAGAAATTTCGCACCCTCAAAAATGAGACAGGTGACCTGGTGACAGCTGACAGGCAGATGCTGAGGTACTCAACATTATTTTTGTCTCAGTTTTTACTAGAAATTACTCTTCCCACATCTTTTGAGACCCTGAATCTCAAGACAGGGACTGGGAGAATGAAGAGTTCAAGGTCAGGTTGGACGGGACTTTGAGCACACCGTTCTTCCCCCACTCCTTCTTTTTTCTCTACGCCAGCTCTGCTGCTGAGCAAGGTGTTGTCCTGTTGGTCAACAATCAACTGTCCTGGCTGTGTCCCTTTCCAATGTCTTTGCTACCCTCAGTATCCTGACTGGGACAGAGGGAAAGCTCTGGTGCTGTGCAAGCACTGCTCAGCAATAGCCAAAACACTGGTGTTGCATCAATGCCATTCTAGGCACAAATCCAAAACCACCACCATACGGGATGCTGAGGAGAAAACTTACTCCACCCCAGCCAGAAGCAGTACAACATCCAATTTGTTCAGAAGTTCAATGTAACTTACATAGAAGACTGGCAATTCTTTAGCTTTTTTCCCTAAGTATGTCATACTTTTAAGTCTCTGTCTACACAAACAATCCTTGCATGAAATAATCTCTTTGACTCAAATACATTTTTGGTTGATGTGACAGTGGTATTATTCTGTCAAACATTAGAATAGGATGATTAAAAAAATATCTAACATACATGTGCATATGTGAGTATTTATTCAGAATGACTTTTTTCAAAAAGATGTAGGAAATGAGCCACAAAAAAGTGACCAGAGATTTTTACTGGTCACTTTTTAGGTAAGAAAGTAAGTTTTCCTAAGAATAATTTTATTTTTTTAGTCTACTAAATATGGTAAAACCAAGCCAGTTTTTCTGAGAAATGAGAATAAGGATCAAACTTTGAACAAATGTCTGAAATTGCCTAATTATGAAATTTTTTTTAAAAAAAGTAAATGTGTTTCAATTTATTCAGTCAGTACAAGGTTCTGTGATGAAAATTTTGTAAAATAGAACAAAGGTGAATTTTTTATGTGCTCCTGCTACATAAATTCACTCAATACACTGAGGTTTGTGGCTTAGTTTTACCCTTTCTGTGCCTTGTGCAGTTACGTATGATTAAATCTGAACACGTTTCTTTGATCATTTCAATTTTCTAAGGTCTCAGGATGTTGTCAGCCATCTGTTCAGAACACAGAAGAGCAACTTTGGCCAACAAAATGCCCTTCTCACTCTTTATTCTGAGTTGTTTTTTAGCTCTATACAGATCTCACCATTTCCTCATTTTAAATCTATGAAGCATTTGCCCATAAAAATGAAGAGATACGACAGAGCCACTGTGCAGGAAGACCTGGATAGGCTGGAAGAGCGGGCTAACAAGAACCTGCGAAGTTCAACAAAGACAGATATAAGAAGGTCCACAAAGATGATCAGGAGGAAAGGCTGAGAAAACTGTGCTTGTTTAGCTCTGAGAAAGAAGGCTTGGGGGAGACCTTATCACCATTGTTCTGGTATTGAAAGGGTGGCTACAAAGAAGTTGGAGGCATCCTTTTTATAGGAAGTGACACGGAAGAGATGAAGGGTAATGGGTACAAGTTACTTCTGGGGACACACAAGAAGAAAATTTTTCACAATGAGAACTATCAGCTACTGGGATACTCTCTCCAGGGAAGTCGTAGGTTCCTCTACGCTGGACACTTTTAAGATTGAGCTGGACAGGGTGCTAGGACATTTTGTCTAGACTGCACTTTTGTTAAGAAAGGTTGCACCAAATGATCCTTGAGGCCCCTTCTAACCTGGTATTCCATGATTCTGTGATTCTATGATTCTATGACTGCATTGTCTGTAGGATTCCATGTTTCTTGGGTCCTTTCTTTCAAGGCTTTCTGGTAGATATGCTTTAGTTAAACACAAGTTCTGAGCATCAGCTGCAGGTGAAGCAGCAAACACTTCTATGTCCTTTGCTATGCAGAAGGTCAGGTTAAACGAGCTGATAGACATTTCTGGCATTCAAGATCTGTGACCAGCTAGATCTCCCATTTTCCTTGAACTCCTTGTGTTTCAAATATCTTTTTCTCCCCTGTTTTCTAGTTTGATCTTTGTTGATGAGTTTCAGGCTAGGATCTCTAGTTATCATGAGGCTGCCAGCAAAGAAAGAGATGTTAACAGATGAGTGGGTACTCACAAGATGCTAAGCAGTAGGTGGATGTTCTTAAGACACATAAACTGTGAAAAAAAAAGAGGAGGGATTACAACCCTCCTCTCAACCATCTCTCTAAGGTGCGCCCATGTCTCTATTTCTCTCCTTCTCCCCCATTATCCTTTCTTTGAAACACATAGTTTCATGTCCTCCCTTGTACTTTGTTTGTCTTACCTCCCCTGATGTATTTTTATACCCTTCAAATGGGACTGACTGATGTTTTAGTTGACTTACATCAAAGGGAAGAGCATCTAACTTCTTTAGAATCCTTCTGAAATCCCATTCTTAGAACATAAATGCCGTGTTACATCTAGAATCAGAGTTCACTCACTTCGCTGTAAAATAGTTTACAACAATAAGCTATAAACTGTAAACTGAATCTGCCAGACAGATATTTGTTCTGAGAAAACAACAGCTTGAAAATATTGTATCTCTGCAAGGATAACATCTGCCAAACTTCTTGGACAGTTTGATTAAAAATACACTGCTGACAAAGGGCTCACTGTCTGAACCTGTAGACAGAATTCAGTGAAATGATTGAAAATGAAAGAAAACTTAATCAAAAGAGAGAGATATGATAGATATTTCAGGAGCTAGTGGTCTATATATATTTATATGAAATCTATCACCACGGACAAGATCAGGTCTGATATATGCAGTTATTGGAATCCTTCCCACTGCTTTTAATAGACTCTGGATAGAAAAGAAGGCATTCTAGGATTTGAAAGTAACTATCTTGTCCACCTTTCCCACTTATACTCAGATATCTAGGTTTAAAGATAGTTTTATGAGGTCATCTCTAAACTACCTTCCCTGGTGCCCTCATTTGCACAGGGCTGAGAGAGGCCATGCCAATGCTGACATGGAAACAGCATTGGCAGGTCGTTCCTGGCTGCAGAAAATAGGTGGAAAGGGCTACAGATGCTACCCTGAAGCGCCATATTGGAACACAAGACCTGCTTTAAGGAGGCCACTTCTCAAAGGACACAACTTAAAATTAAAGCTACGAAAGCAACATAACAGAGAAATTGTTGATCCAAGTTGCTTGACTGCAATACAGGAATTACTGTGCATCTTGGCTGTCTGTTAATAATCAGGTAGTTGTCAAAAATCATGACTGTATTTACAATAATTGGACTAAGCATCTGGATGGTTTCGTCATTTATCGAATTCCCAAATGAAAAGTCCATTTGAACTAATGAGCAGAAGCTTCATTCATTTGACCAAATGACAGTGTACATCCATGCCCAAGACTTCAGTGATCCCTGAGCTAAGCGCCAAACGAACCAGCTCTGGAAGCTGCACAGCTGCATCAGCATGGTGCTGTGCCAACACTAATTAGTTCTAATGAGAGACTGTACTGCACCTAGGACCAAACCCAGCATAACTGAGTGCTGATTTATGTAGATGTGCTATATCTTTCTCAGAAGCAGCTCTCTAACATAGGGGCTCATCGTACAGACTAGACACACTCTACGTTTGTCTGTGGGTTACAAGTAAAATAAAGAAAAATCATGAAACTTTACACTCTTTTGACTCTTACGCAGTCATTTATGTAAGTGTTGAGAGGGAAAAATCGGTGAGTAAAGCTCTTACTTTGATTTAACATTTTTTAAGACCCACTTCTCACGTGCAAATCCATCCACAAGACACAATACAAGTGAGGCTCAGTGTGTCTCTGAACCTTTAGAAAAAGCTGATATTCTGTAGGGGATGAACAATCCGTCTAGGTCTGATGCAAAGACAGCGGAAACAAGGACAGGAAACCTGGGAAGAGTACAGACATGAAATACACCTGGGTAGGGGGGGTAAGGAAGGCTAAGGTGAAACTGAACCTCTGCCTGGCAAGGGATGCAAAGACTAACAGGAAGGGCTTCCACAGGTATGTAAACCAGAAAAGGAAGGTCAAAGAAGGTACACCCACCCCCAATGAACAGTCATGGAACACTGGTAACAATGGATGAGGAGAAGGCTGAGGTACTCAACACCTCTTTTGCCTAAGTCTTCAACGACAACCTTTTCTCCCATACCTCTTGAGTGGATGGATGGCAGGATGGGGACTGGGGGAGCAAAGTGCTTCCCACTGTAAGCAGAGATCAGGTTCATGACCATCTGAGGAACCTGAATGTTCATAAGTCTGTGGGACCCAACGAGATGTTGTCCCACTGTCCTGAGGGAATTGGCTGATGATTAGTCAGGCACAATTTTCTCTTGGTGAAGCCATGTTGGCTGTCTATAATCACCTCCCTGTGATGCATATGCCTTGACATAGCTTCCAGGAGGACCTGTTCTATGATCTTACCAGGCAGAGAGTTAAGGCTGACCAGTAGTTCCCAGGATTCTCTTTACCTTTTTCCTGTCACTGGGGACTTTGCCTGAGTGTCATGATATTTAAAATAACGCAGAGCATAGCTCGGCAACTACAGTAGGAAATTCTCTCAGGACCATGGGATGCATCTTGCCAATCCCATGGCTCTGCATTTGTTCAGGTTCCTCAGGTGATCTTGAAACTGAGTTGGGTTGCAGTGAGAGAAACTTTTTCCCCCCAGTCCCCACCCTGATGTTCAGGACTTGAGATGTGTGGGAGGAGAGATTACCAAATGTATTGGTAAAATAATAGCTCCCTGCAAAAAAAAAAAGAAGTACAGTGACTGCTATTGGCATTAACATTTTGACGTAAAGTTAGTTTGGAATATTAGTGATTCCTGATGCCCTGGGTCTTCACTTTTATACTTTTCAAATCCTGTACTGCTAGCATGTAACTCTGAATTTTCTTGCAGCCTTTTCGCTGCAGTTCTCTCAGGCCAGGTAGTCATAACAAAGCCTCTCCAAGCCTGCTTTTCAAGGACACTCAGACTGTCTTAAGGCCATAAATGTGTAAACCAACATCTTGAGAAGGGGGGTGAGCTTGGGGAAATTACATCATTAGCTGAAGTTTTAATTGGAGAATTAACCCTGCTATGCAAATGGACCAAACCTATAAAAGTATGAAGAACTTCTGACTCATTGTCCATCTTGGGGTCCATCTTGGCAATAGCCTTTGGCTGCCCAAGGTGCACCTCTGCAGGCCTTCCAAATAAAAATCCACCTTTATTCCCTTACTCCTCTCTAGTCTCTGTTTCTAGGTAGCCTCTTAAGGCATCATTTCAGACATTCCAGACATTCTGTAACAGCATTACTGATTTCTCTCAGGGAAATTCTTGCTGCCTGGAGGAAATATTTTAAAACTCATTTTATCTTCAGTAACTCAGTAACTCTTCAGTAACTATCTTCTAGACTCTAGGAAGTCTAGAAACATGTAGAGAAAGGAGAGAGGAAATTAACTTCTAAATGAAAGGTAAAGGGATGAAAACATGTATAGCTGAATGGCTTTAACCATTAAAGGTTTGGAAGAAATGATAACATTATTTAGAAATGATACAAATAGTAATCTAAATGTGCCTCTTTCCCAAAGACTGAAGAAACTAATTCACGGTGAAAAGAATTTATTCAATTTCTGTGCAATTTTATTAGGAATACATAACTCTTCAGAATGTCTGAAGCTTCTTATGACCTTTTCAGTTTGTTTTTAATCTTAACATTCTCAAAGTATCCTGCACACCAAAAAAATAATATCAGAATGAAAAATAAAGGAAAAGGCTTTGTTAAATGCAGGAAAGAGCACCCCCTAAAGTGTCTACCTTCATATTTTTGATCCTCATTTTCTCCACCATTTTGTCTGCAGCCTGAAGGCACTTGGTTCAGTCTCTGCTGTGTGCAGTATCTACATCTGGCAGCTATAAACTTGCAGTGACATTTCTTTGAGAATGGACAGGGAATTAGATCTACTGAGAGATGCTGACCTGATTCAGCAAGAGCTGCTGTTTTCTTATGCATATGAATATATCGTTACATTGTAAGACAAGACTGCACACAAATAAATTGTTTTGCTGTATATTTAAAAGGAGTGAACTTTAATGCATTACTGTCCTTCTTCCTTCATGATACTTTAATATCTTCTTCTTAGTAAGAGTTACAACTGGACCAGTAATTTCAACAACAATGAGTCTAAATTCTAGTTTCAGTTTACAGGAACAAAGCATCTTTGGATTAATGGGAATTAAATACGTTAAAATCATTCTTTCATCTTTTCATTTTATGACTGTTCAAACATACTTTCATATATCTGTCTGTCTGACTGCATAACTAGCTGGTTTTTTGTTCTTTCATTGCCTGTGTTGGAATAGACTCTCTCTACTGTAATAACCTTTGCCTATTGTATCCATACTGAGCCTTGAAATACATTATCTTCACCTGCGGTTTTAATCTTAAATATCCAGTTGACTCAGAAGTACTGTACTACACTGCACACAGTCTACCTGGAACTGGCCAAAAACTCTCCAGGTTCAAGGTAGTAAAAAAATTGGTAATAACTAAGTTATTTTATCTCACTTTAAAATAATCTCAACTGCCAATGAACAAATCAAACTTAAATACCAGTCTTCCTACACAGTAGATTAGATTGCTTTGGGGGACAAAAAAAATGGCATTAAATGAAAGTACCAAATTTTCTCATGAAAGATGATGCAAAGGCCAAATATGCCCTAAGAAGATAATTATTTATTATCACTATTTACTAATTACTTCAGTTATGCTAATTGCACTGCAGCTGTCTTGTAGATAAGCACTTGAAAACAACTCCCGTACTTTTATGGTTGTATTTTAGTTGATGCAGCAGTTTTCAGCCATGGGCAGTAAGAACTAAAAAAAAATATATTATCAGTCCTGCATAACCGGGGAACCAAATCAAAGATATATGAAAGAACTTGTTTAAAGTCAAACATTAGATGGCTAGAGCAGGACTTGAAAAAATACCCACTTGCTTTAGTTCTAAGGCAATAAATACAATTTCAGATAGATGTTACCTCCCATCCAGCCAGCTCTCTTACAATAACTACTTAGCTGCCTGGAAAGAAGGAAGGAACAGGAACAGTGACTCATTGAAGGTCTGTTGATTCATCTCATGAGAGTTACTAATGCTTAAAAAAAATGCAGCAGCAATATCTTCTGGTCTCTTTTGTGACAGATGATTCACACAAAGGGAACTGTAGTCGGTGCACTGAGTGGAAAACAGGAGGAGATGTGTGTTCCCCTGTCTGTAGTGGGCTATAATATACTTCATTATATCCTTTTAACTGCAGCACTTTACCATGAAACTGAATTGGTCCTATGCTCCAGAAGGCAGCGCAACAAGGGGGAGGCAGAGACATCAGAACAGAACTCTCTCATGCAGCATATAAAGAGTTTTGTGTAAGTGGTAGTTATTTTTTGTTGGATGAAAGGCAACATAAAAGCAGGTGGTAATGTTTATGAAATCCGATTTTGTCTGAGCAAGGTAAAGCATCGGAGAGGTTTTCGGAGAGGAGAGAGTGGCTTATTTTACTATGAAAAATTGCTATGAATTTAGCACAGTTCTGAAGCTGCTGAGCAATGTGTCTAAGTGCTTACAAACAGGCACAAGGATATCAACACCCCTCTCGAAAATGTCACATTTGACTAAAATAAAAATCAGTCAAAACTGTAAATTGTGCATCATCCTAAAAGTGTTAAGAGCCTGGTGCAGGTTTGAAAACGAGACATCCAGACTGTCACTCTTCTGTGATGTGCTTTTATGAAAGCACATTCCCTGTGTCCTTTTCTTCCTCTTCTGTGGTGCTTTCCCTATTCTGCAATTTTTTTATTAGCTGTAGGTTCTCCTGTGGACTGTGGCAAAGACTTGTAAAGTTATTTAGGTGCCTGGGTGGTAGCTACTGAAAAACTTTTGCATCAGAGCAGGGGCTCATGATGATATGAATGTATTGATTTTTCTGCCTGGCTGTATAAGGTTTTGTCATTTGTAGTGCCTCTTTTATAAGCAATTTTTCATGGCTGTTTATTTCTCTGTGGCTGTCCAGGGTCACCATCAGGGTAAGGACTCTGTTGCACTATGCACTTTACTATCGCAATAAAAAAAGGCCATCCAAAAATATGACTCAATTTTGTTTTTAGTGTAGTAACTGTATATGAAAAGGGTGTGTGTGAGGGGGCAGGGTAGATGGACCCAGCTAACTGTGTCTGAGCTAATCCAAACTTTCCTCAAAAGTCTGAGTCAAAGATTTTCTGCTCTGGAAAATACACTTGTAATAATTTATAGTTGCCAAAATCCAGGGTGTATTCCACAGGATGGAAGAAGATGTCTTTGGTATTGTTTGCTTTTTATCAACAGCAGGAAAAGCTATCTACTAAAAATGCAAACCAGAAATATCATGGGGTGGTACAAGAGTGGGAAACAGAACTGACTTGTGGGAGGTAAAAACATGTTTTCAGACTTCATGGTAATCAGAGGTAGAAAACTTGATCCAGTATGTGAGTGAGAGACCTGCCTGGTTTAGCCACCTTTTGTGAACTACTTTGCTTGAGTATGCATGAGTCTCAGGAAATGTAAAGCCAACAGGAGACCTGTTCCTGCTTCCTGCTGTAGCAGCAGAAAACATAAAAAGCTAAGTGAGAGGATTTATGTATTTATAAAGCATTTGTTTCTAAGGCTTCATACTAGTCGAGACCTGTCTGCAGTGCATGATTTGAGACAAAGAGCTCTGTTTTAAAAACAAAGTCAAGACATTTAGATGAAGAGGATATAAAAAGTCTAAATTACGCAAGATAGTGTTACGGCAGCCTTGTGATAGTAACTGCCTTCATGCTCTTAAAAATAGATTACCATTTTATTAACTTTTAAACAAAATTTTACATGAAGTTTTTCTTTCCTTCTAAAATGTAAGAAATTATATGTGTGCAAAGTTTCTAAATGAGAAGTTGTGAGCAGAAACATTCATTTTCCTCAGAACAATTGTAGCAAGGCAAGATAGAAAGGCAGAGGCCAAACTGAACACAATTTCAAAATGAATTAATTTCTATCATGATTTAAACTGATATTTTTAAATAACTACCATTTAAACCATAATGAAATGCTTCGAAGTGTAAGGAAAATCTGTGGCCAAAACTCTATAAGAACATTTAACATCTACCTACAAACACCTAGGAAGAAAATAATTATATTTACTTGAATCATACTTGTTGACATAACTTGAATTAATCATCTTCATAAATTTTCATAAATTTTTTAAGCACCATGGATACAACTGTATTATTATTAAAAACACCTCCAGTTTCATTATATCTAATTGTCTACTCACAGAAAATCTTTTTCTACTTCAAAACTGAATTGCCTTGGTAAAACCAATAAACACTAATTTAGACTTTCAATAGACTGAACAATTGCCAATGTTTTATCTAAGCTCAACTTACAGAAAAAAAGCAGTTTTCAGAGTTACAAGATTCTGTTTATCCACTAAGAAGAATGATTCTCAAAAATATCTAAATAATTTAGGACCAGAGGACCCATTGGATTCAGGCCACATAAGCTCAGGAAACAACGAAGATTGGTTGGACCCTTTCAGATTTCCTCACTCTGGGCATTTCAATTTAAGGCATGATATTGATGTTTTGGATTAAAGATAAGTGTGACAGTGACAAAAGACAGTCAGGTCTTTGTGTGTGTCCTCCCCTCCCCTCCTTCCTGATGGTCAAAGAGGTTTGTCCTAAAATGAGAATATCAGGTGGAAATTGCAGGAGGAACTGTCGGGATGCTTTCATGATTGGTGTATTCTGGAGATGGGAAAGCTGAGATATTTATGATTGGCTTTGGTACACATCAGCTTGCACAAGGGTGTAAAATGATGAGAGTTTTCTGGTGACTTTTTACTAAAAAACAACAGGAAATTGCAAAGAATATGTAAACTAATAGAATTACCATAACTTTAGTGACTTAGTGACTAGATTTTACCCTGCAGTCAATCAAGGTAAGACTGCATGTAAAATCACCAAATGAAATAGACATCATTGCCTAATGTGAGGCAGAACACAAACAATATGAAAGCATATAATGGATTTACCAAAGTCAACACAATGGATATCCTTTGATCAAAAAACCCTCTGATTTTTGGCAGAAGAGAATTGTTATAGATTTAGCATATTTGATTTTCTTCCAAAAAGAGCAGAGATGGAAAAAGAATTGCGGAGATTGTTGATGAGCTGGATGAAGTATGGGTCATCAGAAAATTAGAGGACCTCCAATTTGGTTTGGGTCAAGTCGTATTTAGTATTATAATGAATACCTTTGCACAAGAAGTCAGCATATGTCCATTTTCTTTTTTTGGCCAGTAACACAAGGTTGGAGAGGTCAGAAAATAATACATAACAAACAGTATCCCAGTATAATCAGCCAAAAATTCCTAGGACAAGTGAGCAGCGTAAGAATTAATGTCATTGTAGAGGGCACTGGTAAACCATTATCAGAATTAATGTGGATTGTTTTGATTACCTGTGTTTAAGAAAGAAGAATTCAAGGTGCAATGAGTAGGCAGAACCTTATTAGCATAACAGAACAAGAGAAAATATCTTATGAGAAGAGATTATGTGAGTTTGTCTTGCTTAACATAGCAATTAAAAGCTTAGAGAAGATGTGATTGCACCATAAATATACAAGGGGAGAGAAAATGCTAGGAAGAGAAAACAATTAGTTCAGCCAAAGAACAATACTGAAACAAGAATGCATGGCTATAAAGAAAAGATGCAATTCGAATTAGAAGACTTCTGAAAAACAAAGATGTGAGTCTGAAACAGTTGTCCTGCTGGCAAAGATTCAAACAATTTTTAACAGAGAGTTGCATAAATTTAGGGAGCTAGACACAGGTTATACATTGTGGCTGTCTGTGACTGTGAGGATCTAAATTCAAGGACCCAGGAGGTTTGTTTCTGTCATATGCCTATAACATCTGGCAATTTTGTGCAACATAGTAAATATTTACTTTCTGCAGAAAAGTGATTAACACACATGAAGAAGGTAACAAAGCCTCTGCAGTGTCAGCATGTAACAGGAAGTAGACTGGAAATAAGGACAAAGACCTGAGATGAGCTGCTGGGTGGTAGTGCCAGCAATGGTTTGCCACGTGCTACATGCTTTTAGTGCAAAGCAAAGTCAGGGACAATTGCGCTCTTTGAACGCCAACCAGTTCCCACCTTGAACTTTGTGTGAGCTGTAACTGATTTATAAGATGCTGCACATAAAATGACTTTAAAAATGGCATTTATGGCAATGAGAAAGGCGTCCAATCACCCTTGAAAGGAGAGGGATAATGCAGAGGGGATGCACTGTGTAGTGAAGGGTCATGAATGCCATACTGACACTGAGGGAGACCAAAGTAAAGCAACCTGTAACTATAGTCTGCCAGAGCCCAAGCCAGCTACAGAAGAGCTACTGATGGCCTTAATTTCCCCACAGCCCTGTGCCTAAGATTTTCTACTGGTCAGTTTTAGCCCATTCCCCAGCTGGAATGTTGATTTTCTGCCTTTGGCTTGCTCTCACATGACAGACTGGATGCCCACCCCCATCTGCAAATTTGTAACAAGGTAGAGGTGAAACTAGTCTTCTCAGAAGAGTCATAAATTGCTATCTTTGAACATCAGGTATTTCTGCATCACCTGCCTCATCTGAAACAGAATCTTGTCTTTCAAAATATGGTGCTTGCAGTTCTTCAGACCAGGTTTTCTTTTTGTTTGTTTGAAGCTTTCATATTGTCCTGGAGTAGGAAGAGAATTTTCAAGCACTGCTGTAAAAACCTTTGGGTCATAAATTTCCCTGAAGAAATGTAATGTTTTTCCATTTAATTTAATAACTTCTTGTGGGCCTCTGAGATTAAAAGATTCCTCAGTGTCCTATGAATTCTTTGACATGTGGCTAATGCAACGTGCTTTCCTAGGGCGGTGTTTTACAGAAAAGTGACCTTCTGCTAGCAAAACAAAATAACAACTCAATTAAAAGAAAAATGAAGGTCACACCAGTTTCCCTACCGAGGTGAAAAACCAAGCGCTGGAAAACGTAAGCTGTATTTACTTTAACATATGAGACTTTGAGCATCATGTGGAAAACCCATTCATATGGTAGAATTGCATTTTAGGATGCCTCTGGAGAAAGACGTGATGGAGTTATCAAAATTTCTAAGAAAATATATTAATCAGTCGTGTTAGAGCATTCAGTCTGGAGGAATGAACACTGGGCAGATGCAAGCAGCCGTGGGAACCATAGTCCCTAGTCTGCCACTGCTTCTTGTCTGATTCTAGAGGAGTTATGTCTCAACTAAGTAGCACAGAAACAGCTGAGCACCAGAAGCAGCATGGGACTTTCCATGTGCAAATGTCAGGTGTCAGAGTGCTGTGAGCATCCCCTGCCCACAGAGCAAGTACACCCATCCTCAAGCCATGCCACTGCTCTCATTAGGAAGCTACTCCATGTGATCCCTTTCACAGCTGCCAAGTTCAGTGATCGCTCCTTGGGGAGACTTTCAGGGCACTTTTAGGGGTTATCAGCCAAGTGACAACCCTGAATGCAGTGGTTATAAATGTTCCTAGCTTTTTACAAAAAATAATAAGAAAGATCTTTCCTCTCTTACATGTTAATGCCAGGATCAAACACAAGCTGACCTTTATCTCTAAGCCTTTTTTTTTTTTTTCTGTTGCAAAACTGACTTGCTGTTTACTTACTTCAGAACAATAACAGTGAGACACAATTCATTAGGGCCTGTGAATTGTTTGGAGGTGCTGGGACGAGAAGAGCTACAGAAGTGAGTAGAATGTCTTTTTCATTAGAATTATATGACAGTGTCATTGAGAGAGTTTTCTGGAAACAGTGATGGTAGACACTTCTTCCCAAATTACCACAATTATGCCCCCTTCAAAATTTGCTTTCAAGAATTCATCTTTTCCAAAACTTGGGAGATCTCTTGAACAGAAAATTCAAATGTGATCTATTTGAAAAACATCTCAGGTATGAAGTAGCTTCACTTCCATAGTCATAACTCTAGAGTCTTCAGTCTATATTTCATAGATGTAAAAAAACATGTGGGAAAGCTCTAAATGGGAAAGCATCTTCTCTTTCTCACTCTAAAAACCAGTTTTAATTTTAAAAACATCTGGAAATTTTGACCAGATATGAATGGTTTCTGGAAGCCCCGCCTTACAGAAAAATTAATACCTTATTCAACTACCACCTTTCTAAGCAATCCTAGCCATTGTCAGCTGACCAGCCAGCTATGAAAATAATGGGGTTCTGTAGATTTACTGGTGTATGTAAAAATTGAGGCTTCAGGTAATTCTACGTCTCTGTCAGCTGCTCCATGAATGGTGACAAGTACAAGCCTGCCAGAGGAGCTGCTTGATAAATGGAATAGCTAAAGACTTCAGCCACATTCATAGTAGCATTTTATCTCTGATTTTTTCTTGAAAGCCTTCCTTGTCAGCTGCTTTCAGAAAGCTGTTTCTGAAATCAGAGAAACATGGTTTTCTCTTCCTCCCTTCCCTCCTCAGAGATGGCAATCTGGGGCTTTGCTGAAGGCACATGAAGTTACTCTTCAAGATACTGCAAATGTCACCTCTTTTTCATATTAATCTGGAGAGCTAGAAAATCTGGGCAATTAGACCCTAAGATAATATAAGACTTAAGAATTATTAGACTCAAAGACAGCATGCCAGTAAAATAATTTAATGAGTGTTCCTAGTAACAACTTTTGTGCTCAGAATAAAACATGCAAACTCCTTTCCAAAGACTTGAAGCTAAGAATTTTAATAGCCTGATGATTTGTTTCCCTAATGCATTCACCAAGTGCAGCAAGCTGATTAAAATACTGGATACTGTAGAACCTTTCAGATCCTGGTCTATAGAGCTAAGCTTATACATCATTAACCATACATTATAGGTACACACAGGTATCTTACACTGATGGGAAAAAGAAAATAGAATTTGATGTGCAGGACACTGATTTTAACATTTTCCTTTTGCAATGGCAAAAAGTAAAAAAATTGAGAAGAGGCTTTGTAGGAGGTCATCCTTCTCCAATGAGAACTGTACCTGTATGAGAAGGCAATGAACAGACAAAAGCAATCCACTGGGTGAAGCACAACAGCTTTCAATAAATACGTGGTGACGGCCATTATGTAAAAAACCTTTCATACAAAATGGCTGTCCTATTAGAGAACGTGATGGGCTAGCTAAAAAGCAGCTTGCCACAGGAAAGCTTCTTCAGTTTGGAGATAATTCTGTAATTATCTTACCAACTTAAATGTATGTTCCTATAAAGAAACAAATTCACATATTAATTTTACAGGACTTCTGTAAAGGGGAAACAGACTTTCAAGAAGCAGCAGGGTCCACTGTAGAGCCATGTAAGGTACTTCTGGAATTCTGAAACTTTACTTTTCATTTAAATGAATTAAGGAAAAACGTAAGTGCAGACTAGAACAAAACAACCCTAAAAAATATGTAAAGCAAACATTCATTAATGAATGTGTAATTCAGAAGAGACGGTGAGTTTCTCTTTGTTACTAGACCCACAGTATGCAACAATTTTTCAGCTGTGACCTGTAAAACACATAAGTCATAGAAAGGCCTTTGCCTGAGGCTCTGAAAATTTCAAGCAATAGTTTCCAGAGAAAAAGGGTAGAGTGAATGCAATGACACTGAATGCACTGCTCTGTACTTTTTAGCAAATACAGTCTTCATAGTTCTTACAGTTGTTTTACATTTTTTCTTATAGATGATATTTCAACTTCTTCCACCAAGAATTTATAATCTAAAGTTTAGATTCAGGGACATGAGGCAGAGGTTGAATTTATGCATATGCCAGGTCGCAGCAAAGTCAGCGGATCTGAAGCATAGTTTTAAAATTAAAGTCCTGTTTAATGATACTCTGAGCACACTGCCACTTACTCTCTTCAACTCCTACATCTATTCAGAGAGCCACTGTAGCATGATTATTATTTACCCCAAGCCAAGTTAAAAAGAATTTTAGTTGCTGTCAAGTCACCTTTATACACTTATATTGTCAGTTTTTAGGTAAGTGAACAACACCATGGTTGGTCTGATTGCAGTGGCTGAGAACACCTTCCATAACGTAGAGGAGCAAGAAGCTCTGAAGATGCCCACCTCAGTTGACTGTAAGTACTACTTAAATTCAAAGGGAAGTTAGAAATAGCTGCCACTTTGTTATTAAAAGGCTTTGCCCCATGGTAAAGCAAAGAAAACTATTCCCTGCTATTTTGATTTGCACAAATTGCAGATTAGAGAAATTAGATTAAGCAATGTGAACTATATTCGTTGTAGAAAGAAAGAAAAAAAGGCACCCAAATGGAACTTGGCATTTTATTTTCCTGGAGGGAAAAATTTAAATACATTTTAAAGGAGGCTCTTGGTGGTTTCTAAATTTCTACATTCTGATTTGTGTGTTTAAACTTTGGAAAGTGTTGAAAATGGCTGTTTGTTTAAAAATTAGATGTGTGTATGTAAATCACAATGAATCTTCATTAAAAAAAATTATTTAGGGTCCACAAGCCAATTGCTTCTCTTTCAACATTAATGACTCACTGACATTTGTGCATCAACATTTAGAGCTGGGTTCTTGGCATCCGTGAGTAGCTCCTGCAGCAAAAGGAAGCCCACATGCTTTTCCCAATGCCCCAGTGCTGGAGAGCAGGGAGGCTGTAATGTGCTGCTAGAGGCTGTAATAACAACCACACATCTCACAGAGGGCCTCTTGCTGCTCCTGTTCATGGCAGGGTCAAGGGACAACAAAGGAGACATAAAACATGTTTCCCACTAATTCAACGGCTTCAGTTCCACAAAGCAGAATTCAGGTGCGGCTGAGGATTTCAGTACCTTCCTTGGAAAGTTTGCCCCTGGGCCATTAAAAATGGTTTAAATAATAAAATTGACTTGCCTCTTGGTATCATTATACCCTCTTTCTCAGATCAGCAATTTTATTAACAGATAATGCTTATAAAGATTTATTTTTATGGGATTTTTTATGGCTTTTAAATATCACATGCAAGTTTTCAGCTCTTTGGCTCCTTGCAGTGCTGATTAGGATGGTCTCTCTTTTTTTTCTTTCTTTCCTCTGTTTCCAAAGCAACCATGAAATAAAATAGAAAAGCACACAGAGCTGAAGACATAAATTTTTTAGAAATAATTCTGACATGCAATTTTGAAAACCCTTTTCAGGTCAGTGTCATTTTTGTAATTGATGTTACCAGTTCTATTCTTCTTTGTATTTTCCCCTCAATAAACAATCCAAATATACTTCAAGCACTCCTCTTACAAAAGGCAATTTGAAAATATGTCAAGCAGCTTGATTTGGGAGTTTTCCCAGGATTTAGAGAGCTTACACATCTTACTGAATGGTACACATTTTTCGAAATCTACTATTAAACATAAACCCACTTCGGGTGCCAAGAATAGTAATAGGAAGCATATACTTACATTTCAACTCCAGTTTGATGAAGTCAGTGTTCCCCAGATTCTCAAGAAACACCCCATCTGAGGCTGATGTTTTGAAGTAGAAAGAGATGTCTGCACTGGTTTCCCCTTGGAAGGTGGAGAAGTGGAGGTAAGACGATGAAGTAACAAAAGAAGCTGAGTTCCAGTAATTCCCTGGAGAGGATAGACAGGAAAGACATGTTTCAGTGCTCCCTTGAAGCTGTTGGAAAAGTTGAAGATTTTAATGTCCATATTGCTACAGTGCTGTCTATGCTGAAGAAAGAACCCTAAGCACCTTAATTCCCGCTACCTCCTTTTTTGTTTTTCTGGGCATGGTGTGCTACATTTCAGAAGACAGAGCATGTTAATGGTAAATTTATTTCCAAGCTCTGAATTTATCATATCCAGTCATACACAAATGTGTTGTTATTATATGTTTAGAATAGTAACACTGAACTCATGGGAGACCACTAATTTGGTGTCTGCCTCACCTGAGGCCCATATTTTGCTTTCACATATTGCTTCACATGTGACTTACCTGTCTTCAAAATTATTCTGCACAGCTATACCTTCTCCTTTTGAAAATGTAGCCATGTCTATTAGAAGTCTATTAATATATATCACAGGAAAGATCCAGTAAATGAGGCTAAGCAATACAGACACAATTAACACATGCACCTAATAGTCCCCTAGAACATTCCCACTGGAGAAATGAAATAATTAATAACATCCCAGAACTACTACTGTACTTCAGCTAGAATGACATCAAATTCAGTGCAAGGTAGCATTACAAGGCAAAAAAAAAGTCATAAGATATAACAGCAGATAAGATTGTCTTAATAAGAAGATCATAAGATTCATAAGAGAAGGCTTTGGGGTGACCCAATTGCTGCCTTCCAGTACCTGAAGGGAGGTACAAGAAAGACGAAGGGGGACTTCTTACAAGGCCATGCAGGAACAGGACAAGCGGAACGGCTTCAAACCGACAGACAGTAGGTTTAGGTTAGATATTAGAAAGAAATTCTTTACTGTTAGGGTGGTGAGGCACTGAACAGGTTGCCCAGAGAAGCTCTGGATGCCACATCCCTGGGAGTGTTCAAGGCCAGGCTGAACGGAGTTCTGAGTAACCTTGTCTAGTGGAAAGAGTCCCTGTCCACAGCAGAGGTGTTGGAACTAGGTGATCTTCAAGGTCTCTTCCAACCCAGGCCATGCTACAATGATTCTGTGATGATGATATGGGTGATACAGTAAGCCAATGAGAGCCTGAAACAGCTCATTCTAGTTTCATCAGAATGCTAATGTATCCAGTTTCAGAAATTTATTAGAGTATCACTCATTATGTCACCACAACTGAGTCCTTTGTATTCCAGCTAATAAATACAATAATAAACTACTTTTCATTCCAGTCAAAAGTCTCAGATATTGGGTGATCTTCAGAAGTAGGTGATAATGCCATTATTTGTCTGGTTAGCACTGGGTGAATATGAATGAGGATGGAAAGAAGCTCAACTATGCTTATCTATTACACCACTGGCCCACACCCATGCCAGAAGTTTTATTATTTGTGTAATTATTAATCTCTATTCAAATTTAAATTGAATATCTGAATTAACAGATGTCTTTAGGTATAAATTCATGCATACTATTGCTTTCCATAGTACTATTCCACACCGTCCCTTTAATTCTGCCTCTCTCAAGGATGCAGAATATCTGGAAAAAGAAGCCACTTTCCATTTACTTCAATGCATCCCAGGAGAAAAGTTGTAATTGAGATTTTGTGTGTGTATATGTGTAAATGCACATGTGAGCAGTGAAAATGAGAAGAAATGGGCATTCATGAGACCGATATGCGTTTGTGAATTAGCCAGTTATGCTAGGTCAGCTAGTTTTCAACATGTATTATGATTTACCCTACTTATACAAACCACTAATTTCCCGATTGAATGTTACTAATGATTTCTATAGAAACGTCAATACCCTTCATATGATAAACCTGCTTGGGCAAGAAATATCTGCTCATTATTTGCAAGGCTGTTCTCTGAAAACATACCTAGTGCTAAAGGAGCATAGATCAAAAAGGTCTCGAATTTTGTTTTCATTCATGGTCTCAGGTCTCTTTATCTCTCACTTTTCAAAGTGCTCCCTCAGTATTAGGGTTGCTTACGGTCTAGATGCATGAGTTTCTTGTCAATAATCTCCTGCTAAGAGATTAATTCCAGATGGACTTTGTATATGCATTTCCACTTGCAGACGTTATCTGGATATCTCCATTTTCTTTTCCTGGGAGCTGCAGATATGCTAGCTGCTGGAAGACCCTCAAAAAAGATTTTATTCCATGTGCTGAATAAACTCACATGAAATAAACGGGACTCAGACAAAAAGTCAGGAATTTATTAATACAATCTCTGTGCAGGAGCTAATTTAGCTGCCCTGAATAACCTTGTAGAAATGCTGCATGTCTTTGAAACTTAAACAAGTATTTTAGATCCCTTGCTTTATATTCCCTGAATATTACCAAACTTATTAGACTAAAATGTGACGAACACATGACAAATTGCTGTGAGTGTGAGAGCTACGAAATTCAAGTACAACTGGGGACAAATCTCTCTTCAGAGAGAAGAAAGAAAGGCTTCCCAGCCACTTCGCTTCACCAAATGAGACCAATACAGTATATTATTATGATTAATATTGCAATAAAGTAAATAAGAGTAGGAGCTGCTATATGAAATAGCTCAACATTTTTCAGTATTATATTTATATCTTTTTAATTGTCTTGCAGACTTGAAACCATGAAATGCAATTTGACATTGACTTAGTCTGCAATGCTGGGACACTGTGGGTTAAATCCTCAACCCTGAGAGTGCATAACCAAAGTGTTGGTTTGCCTTTACGGGGAAGTAATTTTCAGTTGTATGTGACCAGTCAGACATTTCAGAGTTTTTAGGATTGGTGTTGTTTGTGGGCTTATCCAGCAGGGTCCAGCCCTAAGGCTAAGATTTTATACCTTTACAGGACACCTGCAAGGAGGACTCCTTCTACTGAGCGTGACTGCAGGGCCAGATAGGCAGCTGGGTTCAGATGGAACCTTCATCACCTTCTTATCGAAACAAAATGAACCAATTTTTATTTAGAGCTACATCCAGCCTGCTGAAGAGGTCCATCACAAAGGATTTTACATTTAATTCAAAATGCGACGATTTGACTTTGCAGAAATCCTTGGCTGCAGATGTTATTGGTGAGAGGATAAATACAAACAATGCAGACAGAATGGGAGAATCTGCACTTTGAGAGAGACATTTTCAAAGACTATTCATGAGAAATTCCTATAAAGATAAAATCATGTTTTTGCACTCTAGTATACATTCATCTCAAAGTACTTTCAGGGGAAAAAATACTTTTTATTAAGAGTACAATAGAAATGTTTTGCTAAACATAAATAATGATTTTTATCATAAAATGATATCTTTTGATAAGAATGGGGCTCCCTAAGGAAATACTGTATAAAAATCCACTTTACACACCTTATTAAAGTTTCTTGCTAGGAACTTTTATCAGTCACTATGCCTCAAAATTTCTTTAGTACATTGTCACAATTCTTTCCTCAAGTGGTTTGAACGTATTGATCCTACAGGCATTTTTCTTCCACTTTAGGCTGACAAGCTGCAGATGGAGAAAACTGGGACTGGAACTTAACCCACAGAGTGGAGATATGGCAGCAGGAATATCAGACTAACAGAAGGTGGGAAAGGGAGTTTATTTAGAAAGAACTCTATAAATGATAAGTTTTTAATTTATAAAAATACCTAGTCTAGAGAGGTATTTTTTTTTTGGTATTATCTGAAATACAAGATTATAATTTTACTTTCTTCTTTGTAACCTCAACTATAATTCTGTAAGGAAGACCACAGGTCTGTTGTGCAGTTCTGTTGTTTCAAACTTGCTTAGTGTTTAAATTTGATTTAAACCAATTAAACAGGTACAGAACATGCTGCTGTCATGGAAGCACAAATACAAATCAAACAAGACACCAGAAAAGCCTTTTCAGTTGTTTGCAACTCAAGATAAATGTGGAGATCCCCAAGACATGGCTATGTTTCTCATAAAACTGCATGTTTCTTGGTGATGGCAATAAGCATTAGGACACAGGGCACGCAGAGGCAAGCAAGGGAACTGCTGACCACAGTGCCAGAAGAAACTGCCATGGATGCTTGCCTTGATCCAAGCAGGAATCAGAGCCATAGTTGAGACAGAGGTGCTTCAATGCACCAAGTAACACTTTGTGATTCTCTTTTTAATATGTGTCGAGGTTACTTGCAGCTCTGCTTCTCTTCTGTGAAAACTAAAATCCAACTTGTTAAGCTCCTGCAAAACACTCTTACTGCTTTCTCATTATTTTTCCTAACCCTAAGTTACAGTGCTCTTTGTAATTTGTATGGTACAAAGTGTCTCTTCTACTGCTCCATAAAGACTCAGCCTCAGACAGAAGGCTGAACTATAATTACAAAGGTATAATTTTTACAAGAACAGCAGTAGTCTGTAGCCACAAGAAACCACCCCTACTACAAAAATTAATAAGAGGGGACATCTTAAATCTCAGATAAAAAGCTGAACTAAGAATTGAAGATTTTTCCCATGAAGTCCCACCTCAGAGAGAGGGAAGGAGACCCTGACAGGAACAAATACACATTGTCTTGAGTTATGCAACATGGACAGGCATCTTTTAATGTGTGGCAGCTCTGCAACCTGAAAACATAGAGTCACTGGCCTTATAGTAATCAGCCTTTCAGCTTCTTCCTTGCAATATTTTTGTTCAGAGCTCCCTTGCTGGCTCCCATCAATATCTTCTTTCTTAGCATGATTGAAATTCATGCTTTAACACCATCAATTTCACTTTTACATTTAAACCCCATTGAAATGGATAATGGCAATACCAGAACTGTAAAAGACATCAGTGCTTTTAGCCCTGCTAGGCAATCGCACTAGAGAGCAAATGCTGCAGTGTCAGGCAGCTCTTATGTATTACAATAGACCAAAAACCTCCAGGGCCCTCATCTGCAGCAAACCAGATTTTCTATCAAAACCATTATGTGAATAAAATGTAAGAATAGTCTTCTATTTCAGAGAAGATGAATATGTGAATGGAAAACTGTTCTGTGGCACAACGTAATGGATTGAGATTATCCGTACAATTATGCTCAACAAATCAAGTTGGTGGGGGTTTTTTCCTTTCTTCTTTTTCCATTCTGAGGGAGGAACCTATGCAAGCACACAAAGCAGTTTGGGTATCTGTACAGCAACAATCACACCTTTGACTCAAGTCTTCAGATCCACTTCAGAGTGGAACTGGCTGTAATGAAAACCAAATTCGCTGTTGGACTTTCTATTCGAAAAGTCAAAGAAAATTGGCAGTGTTCCTTGCACTGAGTTGTACTTTATCGTGAAAGATGTAACCATGACCTCAAAGCAGGGCAGGCACTTTTCTGTCATCAGCACTAATCTTAGAGAAACTGACATCACAGCTTCAGCCTGGGCAGGAGGGAGGAGGATGTTGGAGGAGAGGAGAGCAAGGATGGCAAGTCGTCAGCATTCTCTCCTTTGCTGAGAGGACTACAATGCCAGTGGCTCCTTCCTGTCTGAAAGATCTGCTTGGTGTAATTTTTCACTGTGCTAACATGGTTTTAAACCTTTGTTTTTCTATGGACTGCAACTCCATGCCACGTCTACTATACGTTTTACAATACTACACTCACTATATTTAATGCACATAAAATTTTCTATAGATGGTAATTTTTGCATATCTTTGATTTCTTTGGTACCCTTAGAATCAGTTTTGACCAGCTCCAGTCCTGAACTTATTTGCTTGTTGGTGAGTTGTTTAGAACCCTGGGGTGCCCTGTATCAGTCAGTACTCCATCTTGTATCCTCCCATGCCTGTATCCCTTTGTCCAGAATCCCATGTTCCCAGTTTTCAGGACTGCTGAATATATGCCAGTTATGCATTTCTCTGCACAGAACCATTATTATTACTGGTCCTGCACTTGGGCTGCAACAACCCCACGCATTGCTGCAGGCTGGGGGAGTGCAGCTGGAAAGCTCCTCAGGAGAAAGGGATTGGGGGTGCTGGTTGACAGACAGATGGATATGAGCCAGCAGTGTGCCTGGGTGGCCAAGGGCATCTTGGTCTGCATCAAGAATAGCGTGGCCAGCAGCAGTAGAGAAGAGATTGTCTTGCTGTGCTCAGCCCTGGTGAGGTTGCACACTACTGTGTCCAGCTCTGTGTCACTTGCTTCAAAAAGGACATTGAGGTGCTGGAGCATATCCAAAGAGGGCAATGAAGGTGGGAAAGGGTCTAGAAAATATGTCTTATGAAGAGCAACTTCAGGAAGTGAGGGTGTTTAGCCTGGAGAAAAGGAGGCTCAGGAGGGACTGCCTGAAATGAGTTGTATGGAGTAGGGGTCAGCCATGACCCCAGTCTACCTGCCATGTCTCAGGTAAAAGAGAAGAAATGGCAGTAAGTTTTGCCAGGGGAGATTAAGACTGGGTCTTATGAAGGGTGTCTGCATGTGGCATTTGGGGATATGATTCAGGTGATTTAAGCAATTATGGTGGTGCTGGGTTGACAGTTGGACTAGGCAGTCTTGAAGGCCTCTTCCAACATTGATTATCCTGTGATTATTTTAGCCATCAATATCTCATTACGCACAAAGTAACTACTTTTTATTATTATCTATGTAAAATGGGGTTCTACCATTAGAAGATAAGCAAAAGTAAAACACTCTAGGTACAGTACTCCTGCCATTAGAAAAGAAATGGTGTTTCATCTAAACAAAATTTGAGGCAGGGCTCAAAACAGCCCAAGCCTGGCAAGTCTGTGGCTTTGCATACTCCCTACGATACCCAAACACTAACTAGAGATTGGAATAATGTATTTCTTGGGCTACGGGTTAACAATTTATCAATATCAGAGCAGAATATCACTGAAAAAGAAGCATGTAAATTGCTACTTAATTTAAAATTAAGATGGTAGTGTCCTGATTTACTCCATCTAAACCTAAATCAAGAAAAATAAACTAGGAGTTGCTACATGTGATGTTGCCTTAATAGCTGAAAAGTCTTTTGACAACACACAGGAAAAATAATTCCCAAGTGAACAGATGGAGAGTGTATTAGCACTGTATAACAGAAAAGTGACTTACCCCCTTTCAGGCTAAATAAAAATATAGGTTAGATTTCAATTTCCAAGCTAAAACTAGCTCTATGTCTTTCAACAAAGTAACAAATGGCTGGAAGTCCAAAACAAAACCTGCTGAGAATATCAATACATATAGAGATGAGCTCAGAGTTAACAAACCAGAAAAGTTAGCTCTGCAGTGGTTACTGTCATGTTAAAGACAAGTCAGATTTTAAAGGATAAATTCTAGGTTGTAGAATTTTTTTTTACATTGACCTTTTTATACCTTGACTTTTTTTTTTTTTCACATTGACCATCTAATCCAACTGCCTAACCACTTCAGAGCTGACCAAAAGTTAAAGCATAGCTTTAAGAACGTTGTCCTTAAACACTCTCCTAAACACTGACAGGCACAGGGCATCAACCACCTCTCCAGGAATCCAGTTCCAGGGTTTGACCCCCTTCCTGGTACAAAAATGTCCTCACGTCAAGCGCGAACCTTCCCTGATGGATGCAGCTTTTAGCCATTCCCTCATATCCTGGCACTAGGTACCAGAGAGAAGAGCTCAGCACCTCCCTCTACACTTCCACTCTTCAGAAAGCTGTAGGGAGCAGTGAGGTTCCCCCTCGGCCTCCTTCTCTCCAAACTACAAAAACCCAGTGCCCTCAGCCACTACTCAGAGCACATTCCTACCAGCCCCTTCCCCAGCTTTGGCACCCTCCTCATAAAGGACCTTCACATCCTTTTTCAATGGCAGGATCCAAAATTGTACACAGAATTCAAGATGAGTCCAACAACGCTGGTGACAGAGGGATAATCACCTCTTTGGACCATCCGTCTTGCTGTGTTTGATGCACCCCAGGATGAGGTTTGCCCTCCTGGCTGCCAGGGCACACACTGCTGACTCCTGTTGAGCCTCCTGTGAACCAGCACCCCCAGAACCCTCTCTGCAGGGCTACTCTCCAGATACTTCTCTCCCAGTTTTTTACCTCACAGTGCTCCATGGCTCAGAATCTGGCATTTTGACTTACTAAATTTCATCCCATTAATCAAAGCCTAATGATCCATTCTCTCAGATTCCTCCACAAGGGCTCTTGTCCCTCAAGAGAGCCAACAGCACCTCTCAGTTTGGTTTAATCAGAAAACTTGCTGATGGTGCATTCAACTACTGCATCTAGATTGTTCATAAATCTATAACCTCTTCAATTTCTATACTACACCTGAAATTCAAAGTAATTCCTTGAGGCTTCTCTTCTCAGAGTTCATTGCATGCACCTTCTCTGAAAGTGAGATTCTGAAAAAGGTTAACTGTCTACTCATTTGGGTGGTGACCTTCCACTGATGCCCTTGCCTCCTCCAGTTGTGGGGAAGTTGTTTGGTCTTCACTTACAGACCTTTGCCACGTCTCCTTCTGCATGCCTGCCACCGCTGTGACAATTGTTGACCTCATTACAGAGCTTACCATGTTTTCACATGGGCCCAAGATCTAAAGCCCCAAACTCCTTTATGCATAACAAGATACTGAGGAGAAAGTAAGTGTATTTAGAGAATTAGAAATGCAGGCAAGCCTTAAATTACTTATTTAGAAATTAAAGCGTTTCATCCCTATTTGGGATAAATTTGAGTACTCTGGTCAGCAATGAAGGACATAAAACAACTTATATTAACATTGCAGTAAGATGGATAGTAGCTTATCAGCTGTCATTATAAATTATCTGTTTTCATAAAGATTCTCAAGCGACATAACACTTACAAGACACTGATCAATGGATGTAAACACAGATGCTAAAGTTTGCTTTACTCTGCCAGTCACTATATTTGCTGAGTGAGGGAAAAGTGCAATCACATTTATCAGTGAAATGTTGGAGTCAATAAAACAGATTCAGTGATGCAGAAAAGTTTCCAGCACCTGCTGTGTTTCCTGCAATCATCTTTGGAAGATCATTTTTCAAAACTCTTGCCTCCTGGTCAAAATGCCTAATCACAATACATACCCTGTCACTGCTGGCATCATTACTTTCATCCATCTAAAGAGTGGAAGGTCCTGATCTGGCCTGGTTTACAACCTGGAGCTGTGTAATGCGCTGATGGAGCTTTAATGATGCATGTAAACTGGTGTCCTTTCAGGGGAATTTTTTTAAACAATAACTGACCTGTAAACACAAGCTTGATCACCACTGTGCCACAGTCAAGGCAGTACGTAGGAACCCTGCCATGATGCCAGAATGGTAAACATTAAATACAAGATCCTGCTGCTGTCCACAGACCATGTTACTGTGAGGATCTGATCATCTATTGTCTTGTATATATTGGTGGGTGTTTGTAGCTGTGCAAAACAATTGCAGAGCTTTCCATTCCCACCTCGTAATGCTGCAAAACCACCGTATGTTCAGCATGTGTCTGTGCAACACGGAAGTCAAAGACACAAGGACAATAATGAAAAAACAATGAACTTCCTTAAGAATTTAATTCCCCTGTGGTACTAAATCTATTCCCTGTGCTGTGGAGGTGAACTGCAGGAAATTGTAGCTCTCTGCTCTCCCGATCCTTGGCTGAATGTGTGGACAACGAGATGCATCTCTAGAGCTCTATAGAGTCAGAGCCACTGCATTGTAGACAACATGATACAATACCTATTTCTTCTTCTGCCATTCCCATTTAGTCTTCCTGGCACGATGTCTTAAAAGAAGCATGTGCTGGGTAATCTTCACATAGCTCTCCCCCTCTACATTTTCTCATTTTCTCTGCTTAGAGTGACATTTCTGTTCCTATTTGTGGCTTTAAAATCACTCATGTTTGTATACTGATCTAGACTCAGTGTCCTGGCTCTTTGGTCACCTCATTTGTGTTCTCCTAGACCAGCTCCACTTTCACAATGGAAAATGTTCTTCAGAACTGAAATGCAAGATGCAATTTAATTTTGATGTAGTACATTAACTATTCTTCATGCCATTGATTCCAGAATTACCTGTTATTCAGAGAGATCATGAAATTATTTTGCTTGATCTGCTATTACTGGATGGATTTCAGAGACTTCTGAACTAATGCTGACAATATTTAACTCACACGATATGACTAGGTCCTTTGGTGAATTTTAGTCCTCTGAACTTTGATGAAACTTACTGCTAAAATAATTTGCTTGAATTATTAATTGAATTCAGCAGGTGCATTGATACAACGTTAGGCTGTTCTGCTGCTTATTTGTAGAAATATACTTTCAATGAATCCTTTTTTCATGTCCCAATTCCCAGTTCACAGAAATTATTAAATACTTCAGATATACGTCAAACCTACAGCTGAGTAAAACTGTTTTCATTCTTATAGGGCCACTTCAGTTTTATGCCACTATAGCGTTATTCCAAGTCAAATTTCCTATAATATATTTTTGCTTTTGGCATGTTGTTTTTATGGATTGTTGCTAATTATACTCAATTATGAACATCTGCAAGGAATTTGAATTATAGAGATGGACATCCTGTTCCGAATTCAAACAGCTAAGAGCTTAACGCTTCCGTGGCCTCCCAGTCCCACACTTCTCTAGGAACTGAGATGAACCACTGGAGTCCATGTTATGGTACCATTCCACCCCAGACAGTGGTGCTTTGGCTAGAACATCTGATCTATTGTGTGCTGTGGCCCTGGAAATGCTGCTTGATATGCCTACGTTGATACACACTTTTCCCTTTCTGACTTCGAAAAAAATGTCTTTGAAAAGTAATTTTACAGTTCATTTCTACATCATCTATGGCAGAAAAACTTTTCACATGACTGCATTTGAGCATTTATTCAATTCCCTGCCTGTTCCTTATCTTTAATGTAACTCATTAAGACTATCACTATGCCAAAATATCTTCCTGTGATCTTACTATCTCAGCAGTATTCTAAATCCAAGAACACAAAGAAAGAATACTTACAAAACTTAAATTAAAAAAATAAAAGTTTTTTAGCCCTAACATTACCACTAGAGCCACTGTTAATGTTGTTATCAGAGAGTGCAGTTACATGGGCAAAGATGGGCTCCCTGCAGAAAGGTGAATTTACTGTAGGAACTGCAGCTCTCCCTCTTCTAACAGGCATTGGCTACTCACACTTCAAATTCCATTCATGTGATGCAAGCAAATATAAGTAGTGTAACAGCAAAGCTAAACCAGAACACTAATGAAAACTTTTTAGACTAAATAGGTTGTCATACGGAGAGAGAAGAGATCTATTGAACTTCTGTTGCAGGTTAGTGGTAACAGCACTGAGACCAAGAATCTTAAATGTATATATATGTTAGAATGCCTTTATATGAATTTAATGACTATTAAACCAATCATTTTACAGATATATAAGAGACTTATATATGTTCTTTCTCTCCTGCCTTCCTTCCTGCCTTCCTTCCTGCCTTCTTACCTTCCTTCCTGCCTTCCTTCCTGCCTTCTTGCCTTCCTTCCTGCCATCCTGCCTTCCTTCCTGCATGCATGCCTTCCTTCCTGCCTTCTTGCCTTCCTTCCTGCATGCCTGCCTTCCTTCCTGCCTGCCCTCCCGCCTTCCTCCTTGCCTTCCCGCCTCCCTCCCTCCCTCCCTATGGCCTTCCTCTTGTAGGCTTTCCCACGCTAAATGTCTCTCTACTAAACAGTCATCCAGAAGTTTGGACTTGTAAAGAACGTTTCAGCTGGCTTATAACAACAAATACTGCAGATAAAAACTGCCTTTAGACGTTTTACAAAGCGTGGCACTGAGTGGGAAGAGCAGGCACATCTAAAACTAGAATTTCAGAACACAGAAGGAACCTCTTGCAGTGAAGATTTTTATCTGAAGTGGAAGGTGACTTGGGGTAAAGGCACTGTGCCATAATTTACTGATTCTAAATTCAATTTCTTGGCTCTAAAATTCTTAGCGTACATGACCCTGGCCAAGTTGTTTATGGCTTATGGCTCCAGAGTCCAAGATCTTTGAGGTGAAGAAAATACCACTTCTCTCTCTGCCTTTATAAAGTGCTTTTGAATCTTGATCTTGTAGGACTGCCAGCATTTGCAGGAAACTGTGGTTACAATCTTAGGCTGCAAGAAGCAGCTTTTCTTCTTGAAACAAAGTACTGAACTTGGCTGGAATTTGAACACACTCATGTGAAACAAGAGTTGACAATAATTTTCCACAAATTTACTTCTTACTTTTCACATTATCCAAAGGCATTGGTGTTGTATGAAGTCATTAAATGAGTGTCAAAATATTTTGAAAATAGATAACACAGTGTGGCAACATTATTTATGGATAAAAATATATACATGCGTAAGTATTAGATCTAGCAACACTTAAAAAGCAAAGATGCCAAGTATTTTCCTATTTGTTAAAAAGCAAATATTTCTTCACAGTGTTTTGTAAACTTGCATGACTGTAATTATCTCATGATGACCAAGATACCCATCATGTTGCATTACTTGTTATGACATTTCCTTCCAATATAAATGTAAATAGACGTAAATAAATGTAAATAAATTTAATAAGGTTCTTTGATTTTCCATGACTACTGATGATTTTACTCAGACTTTGCTTGAACCTCAAAAGCACTGTATCACTTGTGCTATCATGCAGCCTGAAGCAGAAG
This sequence comes from Oreocharis arfaki, assembly GCA_013398015.1. Lineage (NCBI taxonomy): Eukaryota > Metazoa > Chordata > Aves > Passeriformes > Paramythiidae > Oreocharis > Oreocharis arfaki. The sequence continues at coordinate 532,578 of VZRR01009913.1, read as the reverse complement.
GCTCCTTAGGCCTCCTTTTATAAGAAAAATAAATACGTATCTGATATGGGCGATCTAAACTTTTTGAAGGGGAACATCACAGTCATGCTTACTATCAGAGCTGCTAGATCAGGCATTTGGTGTTGGGAGACAGTTCAGGCTAAACTAAAGAATAGGAGCTATGGTCTGTATTTGGTCTAAATAAGAAACTGCTCACAAGCTGTGAAGAGTTTGGGCTGCTGACACCAGAGGTGTACTTCACTTTGATCTGCAAAGGCTTTCTTCTTCTGAAAGAGGGAAGAGCTGTACCCTGACACTTGACTTTACAGTTTCCTTCATCAGGAAAAGATAGTCTTTGTGCACAGCAATCTTGAGTTTCAGATGGAGATGAAGGGCACAAATGGACCAAAATATACTTGTACTGATCAACCGAGATGTCAAATATATATTTAAAAGGTAATATTGGGGGAAAAACATGCCAGCACAGAAACTGATATGAATTGGGATCTGATTTAGGGAAACCACCTAATCTCACAGGCATTTGTTGCTGCATGACAACCTCTGTTCTTGAAGGAAATTCTCCCAAGGACAAAAATGAATGCAGCTTTTGTCTAAGGAAACATTGACATGAGTCAAGAAATGCCTTGGAACAAAACCAGAGTTAACCCTGGAGATGGAAGCACTTGAGCTGTGCAGGTGTACCCAGGCCACTGGAGCATGGACACGTCTCCAGGACTGAGGTGGAGGGCTAGGGAGCTGAGAGCAGAAGCTGGCCAGGACAATCTTCCCACAGCCAGCACTAGGACAGGCTCTCTGCTTTGCTCTGTGTTCGTGTCATTTACTGTACGGGCTTGGCTGGAGTTCCTTCATGTAGATAGGGACGCACTGCACCTTGTAAACTTAACATGTGCCTGTACTAATTACCTCAACTGCAGCTTGATCCTCTTAAGTGGGGCTGCTCTGGCTTGGAGTCAGCCTTCATGCAAGTCACTATAATGAAAACTAATCTTAGTCCTCCCTTTCCAGGCTATAAATAGGCAGCCTGTAACCAGCATTGCATGTTTCCTGTGTAGTCATCCCTAACAGACAGAACAGCTGGCAAACTAGGCTCCTGACAGTGAATCTTTGTGATATCAACTCTCTTCATGTGATGGTGGGTCACCTTCTCAGCCACCTTACAGTGTTTGCTTAAGAACACACTGAACAGAGCACTTGGCTTCAACCACCACTAGCTCTGATTTGTGGGTACTTAGCCTGGTCTGCTGTTCTCTTGTGTTTATAGCCATTTGTTTCTGAATTTGTTTAGTATTCTTTGGGAGCTTGAAGTACAAACAAATACAAGTTAAAATAGAAAACTTGGTGAGGAAAAACCAATTGGAGCCCTGTTTTTGCCATGAAGGCAAAACTGGCACCTGTGTTTATTATGTTGTCTCAGTGTAAGTGAACAGCTTATGCACATATTATTATATACGCATGTCAGTATTTGTCAGCAATCCAGGCTCTTACTGTTTTTCTCTAGAAACTCTGTCTTATATTTTTTTTCAGTGGCAGCACTGGCAAATAATAGAGTATCGCATAAAGATAGCCGTTCTCCCCCCATATCCCCTCTTCTTCTTCCTCCCTCCTGCCTTCTCAATCTCTCCTCCAAAAAACACCCCAAACAAGCAAACCAGGAAGAATAAAAAGGGTACTAACTAATGACAGATTCAAATTTGATTTTTCTGGAAATTTGAATGAAACCCAGCAAAGGGTTAGCAAAAAATCATCTCAGAGCCTGGTCACTGCTGAGCTTACCTTGTCATTTCTGATTTCATTACTGAATTTCTAGCAGAACAGTTGAACCTGCAAAATGTTCTTTCTCTCCCAAGTGCTGAGCACAGTAAGCCAGCTGCTGCAAGTGCTGAGGCAATGAGGGCTGGGGAATAGGGTGGCAGCAAAGTGGATTACTCCAGCTGCATCTAAAAATGTATAAATTCCACAGAGAGAGCAACAGGTTCTGCTTCAGAAAAGGGCTGATTGGCTTTTCTAAAAAAAAGCGGTCATGGCTCAGTGAAAGGCTCAAATGCTCATATGAAGGAAAGAAACATCATCTTCATATGAGTAGCATAAGGACAATTCTGTCCATAAATATTTACTGAGAAAAGTACACAAATAGCAGGGATTGAAATCTTATTTTGCAGATTAAACCTGTCCTGTCAGTTTTTTTCTCTTGTCTTTTTTTTCCCCTGGGTTTGTTGGGGGGTTTTTATGTGCTTGTTTTCCTCTGTGTTGGATGCGTTGTTAGCTTTTGGGTTTTTTTCAGTTGGCTGGGCTTTTTCCCCCCCATCTGATGAGTAATTATGCGATTTCTTTGGCTTACACTTACGATAGTACTGGTTATGCTTTTACTGAGAAAAATAAGGCTTATTTTGCAAGTAGGTGTCGGCACTATTTCCTTTGAGAGACACTTTGATGCTAAGGCAAGTTCTTCAGTTTCAATGGCAGTTGATAATGCTTGCCCCATCAGAGGACAGAGGAACTTAGAAGCACCATAACCAGGTTTACCACTATTTACAGTTTCACTGACTCTGCAACAGTATTAGCAGCCTCTCCCTTCAAGGAATGAGAAGCTACAGGTCAGCAAATCAGTACTATTCTATTCTATTCTATTCTATTCTAATCTATTCTATTCTATTCTATTCTAATCTATTCTATTAATTCTTCAAATAACTGAAAGACCAAACAACCCCAAAGTCAAAGGATAAATCTAGGTAAAAGGTGATTATTTGCAAAAGTCATTTGGGTTTTCTTCCCCTTTCAAAGTCATATGGTACTCAAAAATCTAGCCTTCATCTTCTAGCTTAGAATTTTTCCTCTTCCGTTACCACTTTTTTAGATTTGAAAATTAATATCAGAGGGAATTTTTTATGTCTTCACCCCCCTGTCCCAGCCCCAGTCTCATCCACAGATCTGTATATTTTGGCTAGAGAAAGAATGAGACGAACTTTAATCAGATGATTATTTATCTGCAGACTACTGCAGTTTGGTAATCAAACTCATCTTACTCCTAAGTGTCATCACTTAAATAGAATGCTTTTCAAAAATACAGAATGATAGGAAAATTGTGTGCCATATTTTACTTTTAAGGGAAGATGGATTCCTTCTTTACTGAGGTGAACCAGTATTTCATAGCACTAAGATTACTTTTAAAAATGGATAGGACGTATTCTGCTACTGTTTATAGATGCAAATCAGGAAATGGTATATTGACCTTAATAGCTTTTAGTCCTTCTACAACTTGAATATGCCACGGCTCTAAAATCTCTTATGCTTTTTCAACTTAATGTTATAAGAAATTTTATCTGATAGTAAGACAATTGAAGAGGAAGATGGTTTGACTTAAAAGCCTGGGGAAAAAACTTGCACCCACACAAAGCTTTTTAAAGCTCTGTATAGATTTACTTCTTAAGCTTTAAAACAGCATGGCAACCATGGCTTTTCCTCCTGGATGTAAACCTAATGCCCAGTTTTCTGTATGTCTTAACTCGAGTGAGTATTTCTACTGAGCAGCTTTAGCAGACCAGCTTCTCAAAGTTAAAGAGTAAACATTTTCTCCCATTCCCATGAGTTTTAGTCCTGAGGAAAATACAAATCAAGATGACTGAAAAGGAAACATGATGAGTCATATCTACTCATGGAGAGTAATAACCAACTACAGAAAACTTAAGATACTGACATGATCTGATGTTTTGTTCGAAGGTGGCTTAATCACAGTTTTCTGCACAGAAAGGATCCAGGCTTCAAACAGTTGTGCTGGGCTTGCTGCCAGGAAGCCTCATAACTGAGTGCTGCTATCAGCCCTTTCATAAAGGAAAAGCAGAAATAAAAAGGCAAAAAGGAAAAGTTCTTGGCCTTCTAAGAAGTTTGGCATGTTAACATGCTTGTCAGAGAGGTAGCCACTCAAAATAGTGAATTTTGCCTTAATGAAGGACTCTGGCCTTAGTTCCTCGTGGGACTTAAATATAGGCCTGTCTGAAAGTAAACACTACTAATCAAATTTGTCAGTATTTTGATAGGTTGTGCCTTCTGCAAAAAGGCTAAAGAAGAGAAACTAGTACCTTCCCTAAATGCCATTTTCCTTCTGAGCCTCATATAGGGCCTGTCTCCACCAAGGAGAGGGACAGAAAAAGAGAAAATCTCAGGAACAATTAGCCCAGAGCAAGAAAAAAAACAAGGGCTGAACAAAAATCCAGGCAGAAAACCTTAGCTTTTGTGAGGACAACAATTGGCATCAACAAAACTAGCTCTAAAGCAAAAATGATGGCACTCAGTCTTGTTACTTTTTGTTTCTTCCCTTCTTGTTCTAAAGTCTATCTTGTTATGAAGATTTCTCTTGTCCAAGCTTCTTCATCATCCACAGTAACTCCATGACTTGTGTGTTCATCTACCATTACATCAGTTCCCTCAGCATGGACATCCCAGGAAGTGTGACAACAGCATTTTGACAGAAATTTGTGTCAGAAAAAGTGTTTGTATCAGAAATAGTGTGACCAGGAGGACTAAGAAAGTGATCACACCCCTGTGCTCGGCACTGGTGAGGCCGCACCTCGAATCCTGTGTTCAGTTCTGGGCCCCTCACTACAGCAAAGACATTGAAGTGCTGGAACGTGTCNAATCTACCATTACATCAGTTCCCTCAGCATGGACATCCCAGGAAGTGTGACAACAGCATTTTGACAGAAATTTGTGTCAGAAAAAGTGTTTGTATCAGAAATAGTGTGACCAGGAGGACTAAGAAACTGATCACACCCCTGTGCTCGGCACTGGTGAGGCCGCACCTCGAATCCTGTGTTCAGTTCTGGGCCCCTCACTACAGCAAAGGCATTGAAGTGCTGGAACGTGTCCAGAGCTGGTGGAGGGTCTGGAGCACAAGTCTGATGAGGACCAGCTGAGGGAGCTGGGGGTTTTTAGTCTGGAGAAAAGGAGGCTTCAATGATAGTAATTTCTGCCCTCAAAAGCTGCCACAGTACAGAAACACCAGAAATACTTTATATTTTCTTGGGGTATAAAATGAAATCTCAAAAAAAAAAAAAAAAAAAGCAAAAAAGAAAAAAAGTTGCTATGTGGTTAAGGAGAAGGAAACCTGTGCCTCTACTGGTTGCTCAGACAGGTTCCCGAATGTTAGGTGTCTGTCTCTATCTTCCCAGCAATTTTTGGATACTGTTGATTTCTCCAACTGGTCAGAGATAGAAACATTACTTAGATATTGTATAGCAAAGTGTTGGAAACCAATGCTTTGCAATGACATTTGTCTGGTATTTGTGCTGTCTGTAGTGTTTTCTACTACAGGCCTGGAATTTTCTGTTGCAACTTTAGATAGGAAGTGCTTCTCTCTGCACTACCTACACTGCTATCTCTGTGCCCGTTTCTCTGATCTCCATCCCACAAAAAGTTAGAACATTGATCCACAGAGCAAGTGAGTTAAACGTATCTTCTATACATTCTTTCCCCTGTTTGTTTTGATTTCTTTTACAGCCTTGTTATTATTTCTCATGTCACTGCTGGATTGCTGCACATCTAGGGAGGTGTCACCTTATTTTCTTGGCCCATAGAACTGCAACCACATTGTTTGTCTGACCAGTGTGAACCCACTCTGGCTCTGTCCCAGAGCTGTGTCTGGGGTTTTGTCGGGGGCAGATTACTCATGTATTAGGCTGAGCAGACCCTAACACATCCCTAAGAACGTGCTCTCTGAGCTGGGGGAAGCAGTTCTTACTTGTTGGCAAGCTGCTAGTGAGCTCCCTGCAAGTTACAGAAATGAAAGGAAAGTGGTGTGAGAGGAGGGATGATGAGGGCATCAGCTCATCTTCACTACACTTGAGGAACTTCAGAAAAGTTAATTTAGGCCTTCACCCTATGCTCTGCTACAGTAAGTGTCATGGCTATGAGACCTTGAAAGCCTGTTCAGAGTTTTCAGGAATGTATCCTCATCAAGTCTCTCCTTTCCATGCCACGTCCATCGCAATTTCACACTGGAAGGGATAAAGATGCACAAGTGCCACTATAGGGACCAAAGTGATATGGAAAATACAATTGAATACAGATTTGGCTTTTCAAAAGAGTTGAAGAAACACTGCTTGGCACTTCTGAGGCCAAATTTGGTATGTGCAGCCACAGGTCTGCAGCGAGTTCTCTGTAAGTGTTCGCAATAAATAATCCAATTTTAATTAACATGGGATATAATAACTCTTATTAAATCTAAATTGAATGCATGTTAGGGAACTTAAATTTGTAGTATTGCCCAATACAAACCTCTAGAAGTGGCAGCTTCAATCCCATTACTCCAAGTTTTATCACTACGTTAAAAATGACCTCCTGAATTACTCTCCTGGGTAATGTGTAACGCCATAAAAATTAAACACTAATTTATTACTTAAATAAAAGACATCAGAGATTGTCAGGGTGTTAAACACCAGGGCTGGCTTGTTTTGCAAACCATATTTTATAGCAGAACCAGCTGGTAGCCCTTAAATGGTGCTCAAATAAACAACCTTTTTTTAAATGAAGGCAAACAAAAGCCAGGATGGGCTACTGGCTCTGAGCATGGGATTTCAAACTTTTTTCCAACATAGATCACATGGTAGTAGAGTGACTATAGCTATCGCTGCCACTGGTGACTGAAAATATCATATCTTCAGTAAATAAACCCATTATTTATATATATCACCTCCTGAGACCATAGGTTTAAGAAAACACCCTGTCTGCAGTGTTATTGCTTTCAGTTCACAGGCTGCTGTTCTTTATCACTGCTGCTTTGTGCCAGCTTTGCTAGCCAGATATGAGACTGATAATACCCTTTCTAAAGATTCAATTGCAACTTTCCCATTGATATAAAATGAAGCACAAGCAGGAATGACACCACTTTCTCTTTGATGGCTGTTTTATTTCATTTCCTCCTCCTAGAATTTGTGCAGAACTGTGGCAGATCAAGCATCAATCTTTCCTCAACTCTGTTTCAGCAGGAAGAATAAAGCATACAGTACATAGTATTGCTGCACAATATGCATTTTCCCCAAAGTGCTGGCAGTTAATAATGGTAATATACAATTAGCTTGGTTTTCCAAAGGTTTAGAAGGGCAAGGTAGGTGACTGCAGACACATCTCAGTGCTGAGTTTTAATTTTCTTGTATGATTGCTCAACTTCAGTGTCTTGCAGAGTCTTTGTTCTCTCCTCTGGCACACATCTGGGTACCTGAGCAATGCTGTCTCTAAAAAATCCCAGTAGATGGCAGCAGGGTACAAACTTCTGGGAAAAGGAGAAGCAGGTGACAGGAGTTTTACCTTTGTATCTAAGGAAGTGTGAACAAATAGTTTAGCTTTTTTAGAGGTTTTTTTTACACCACTCCCTTCCCTGCCCTGTGTGCAGAGCAGAAGGATGGGAAATTTACTGCCCTCTCCGTGTTTCAAGTATTCTGCATCTCCGGTTACTCAGGGGCTGTATGTGCCTTTCTTGCTTTGCAGTTGCCATGTCGGTCTTGCATAAGGAGGGCGGCAAAGAAAAACCAGGTGGCTTCTCAAGGAGACTCAGCCTTGTCTCCCTGCTGCTTTCTTTGGAGCAGTTCCCCCTTTGAGACACTGCCTGCAGTACAGCCTCGTGTCCCTCTGCAGTGTGTTTCCATCCTTCCCAAGCCCCTGTCGCCCTTTGGAGAACAGCTTATCAGTTTGTCTGTGTACTTTAGAAATGAAATCCTGCACTCCTCGGTGCTGGCAGCCACACAGTAGCTGCCTGCCAGTCTTTTAAAGACAAGAGCTATTCCTAAAAACTACTAGCTGCATGTTTTGGAACTGAGGAATTGTGCACAGTGAGTTCAAAGCCCGATGAGATGTCTGTTGTGACTGTCCAGACACTCATCACCAGAAAGCCTCACTCCTCACCCAAGACATTGGTCGGTAATCGTGTGGCACTTACAATTGACAGGTTGCAGTGAACAAATAAAGGCATAGGGTCTGACCTACAGCATGGGGTGAGAGCTGCTCTGCCATCATCTCCTGACACTTCTTTCTCTGCCAGTAATACATACTGACTGTCCTCATCCCAGACTCTGATACAGTGCCCCATGTCAGTACTGGGACTCAGAACTCATTCTCCAGTCCTCCTGTAAATATTTGCTTTCTCTGCCTTCCTGGTAGCTTTCAACTGCTCTGGCTCGAACTACGTTGTAACTTCTCTGCAATATAGACTGGCTAAAACCCCTGAAAAGCACTCATGCTTGCTGCCCCACAATAACCACAAACCCCAGTACAAGAGAGTTTCTGTTTCTTTTGTAAAATGCATAGATTTGTTTCATAAGCAAGGACAAAACGATCACCAAACACAGTGCAAAAGAAGAATAGGGTCTGTGGCAAGTGAATAGGAGATAGCTGGAGGGGAAAGAGGCTGACTGGAGTAGCAGGTGGTATACTCCAACAGCCTACTCTCTTCCAGGAGCAGAAGGAAAAGCTCCAGGCAGATTTCAGCTCTCAGATTCATATTCTGCTTTCTGGGCTTCTCCACTGGTAGCACAGAAATATCCTGTCTGGAGGATCTCTCTGCATGGGTCAGCAGGAATGGCAGGGATTTCTGTCCCCGAGTGCCTGCTGTGCCAGTCGGGTTCTGTGTGCCAGTCTGATGTGGGAGCAAGAGACACTCTGATAAATTGTACCTGACATAGCATTTCCTCAGATGATATGAACTGGAAGACCAAAGCTCAAGATGTCTGTATGGATTACAAGAAGAATTCAAAGATAAAATACAGCCTTATGTCTCAGTGGAAGTAGTTTTTTTCTGTAAATCTCAGTTTCTTAATGCCAACCACAAATGGAATAAAAATCAGCCCTTACATTTTTATCACAACAATGTTCTACATGACTTTTCTGCATTACATTCATTCATTTCCACATTTCTTTAGTAGCCTCCATGTACTATGCTATTCCTCTTCAGTATTTCCCTAGAGGTAAAAATAAAGTACAGCAAGGAGAAAAGCTCCAGTCTTTGGAAGGCATTCAGCTACACACCTTCTTGGTTGTGCTGGGCACAGGACGCCAAATGTCCCAGAGAGACCCAAGGACATGATAAAGGGCAGTTCATCCCACTTTTGCAGATACTCTTGGATATCCTAGGTAACTTTCTTTTTTTCACAGCTCTGGAGAGATGTGCATATGCAGCAAACACTGAAAGCAGGAGCAAGAAAGATATGAATCAAATGTCTGATGTTTTCATCATTATTCATCGATGATTTCAAATTGATACTTCCTGTTTGAAAAGTTTTCTGAAAATAGAAGTTTGCAAAACATAAGAAAAAACAGTCTCTCAGACATGCTACTTTGAAATGTTTCATGTACACCTGGCATATTCATCACCTTCAAAGATGTGTACTATACACTGCTTCTCTATGAACAGGGGGATCAAGAATAAGATCATCAAACCTACAAGCCTGAATGTGTTTCCCTAATTCCTGTTCTTGGATGTTTAAGGAAGTAGCTAATTAGATAAAAATTAATTAAGTGGTTGAAAATACTCCTGAGGAATAGGCTTCGTAGTCTGGTTTTCCTGGATTTCAGTTCCAGTAAACTTGATAGGTTTCTGTTATGTTTTGTTTTGTTTCAACATGCTGAATTTGGATGAGAATATTTACAAATACTAAGAAGCAAAACATTTGCACCTCAGAGAGAGATGCATGGAGACATCTTAACGATCCAAAGATCTGCAAAACTTCTGAAAATTGTACCTTCCCAAATGTGCAGAGTGGTTTGCAATGGCGGGAGGGGTTGGTTTTTGTTACTAGCTTTGCTCACAGACAATGGCTTCAGTGTACAGAAGGATATTTTTTCAGCAGAAAGCTTTCTGAATATCAACAGCACTGAGACAAGGGTTAGCAGTTTCCCAACAGAAACAGATTTCTGCTAATTCTAACCAAATATCCATAATGATCAAAACTGGGAAAGACAGTGCTTTGGATTATTGAATGAAAGCCATTATTAATACCTACAACCTTGTAGTCTGCATTTCCTGACCATCCCTAATGTGAGAAGAGCAGCCCCACTGTGTGTTGTTTATTATAAGCAAAATCAGCACACATTTACTGTCTTATAAATACCACAGAAATCATTTGCACCATTCAAATAATGCTTAAATTAGGGAATCAGCAAGCCAACTCATTTTATTGTAATGAAAGGGCAGAAGAAAAAATCTGGATAGATTTTTAGAGAGCTTTCAGGGTGAAAGAAAGCCACAGTCTACAGAAATAAATATTCATGTGAATTTACAAGCACAAGACAAAAATATCCCTCTACATTGTAAATTGCACAAGAAAGTCTATGCTATCTGTATTTTCCCAATAGGGTTATAGTAAATGTTTCACATTCATTATTTTATTTTTTATCTGCAACAAAGCTTTATGATGTCATCCACTGGTAGCTGTGGGTATTTGAACACACGGAAACCAAACTGGTGCAAAAAAAGAGCATATGGAGAAAAATACTGCATTGTAATATGTGCATCACAGTGGTGGAGAAATAGGGACCTGTATCAAAACTGTTTCAGTAAAGCAAGCATTTTCCTCAATGGCTACCCCAATTTTGCTATAATTTTTTGATTCATGACTTTCAGAGTGAAGTGTTAGTTACAGAAAACCCTGCACCTATTTTGAGAATACCTGTTACATTTCCAGTCTTCGATTTTTAATGAATGAAATCTTCCAAAAAAAAATTCTGCCTCTTACTCAAACATCGTCAATCTTTGGATTTAACCAGCATCAGGTGGCAGAGAAGGCTGAATTCTCTCGGTCCAGAAAAGTACTTTGAGAGTGAGGCACTAGATTCCTGTGTAAACACTTCAGCTCTTTTTCATTCCACTGAAATACTCCAAATCAGAGCTCTGCCCACTGCTCCTGCTAGATAAGAATCCATGAATTGCTACTAATTTGGATGGATAAGTTCTTAAACAGGAATAAGTTACTTGAACACCTCTGTGGACGTGAGCCATGGAGCAGGATATGGGAGTTCTAGAAAGCTGGTGCATTGACAAGGAAAGTGTGCAGGCCCTGTGGAATGCAGGGTACCAATCTGGGAGCTGTGTGGCTCCTTGTCTGCTCTCCTGTCACTTTCTTCCCCTACCAGCAGCAAGCTCCCAGCTGCAGGCAGTAGTATCTGTTCCTCAAAATCGCTCCTGGTGTGTCTGTTTCACCAGCTTCATATCACGTTCTCCCTTGACTGATTTCCTATCATTTACACATTGCTTTCAAGATCTCTTTTCCAGCACCTGATCTTTGTTTTTAAAAACAAGAGACCTCTTGTTCACAGACCATATGTTGTCTGCGATCATTAGCCAGTTCTGGGACTGCAGCCAGGAAGCAGTAGTGGGACAACGAGTGATGGACTCATAGGAAATGTCCCTTTCTCCCATCCTGGTACACACCCCAACAAGAGGGGAGCATCAATACCTGAGCTGGAGGAAGGAAGCAAGGACCGAGGGAGGGAGAAGAGCTTACACAAACTTTGAAGCTGGTAGGAGAGGAATGTGTTTCATATCAGCCTTCTCAGGAACTGACCATCATCTTAATGGTGAGTTTTACTACAGTGAACCAAGTAATTTCCAGCTCAGATTGTTGATTTTTCCCTGACCACCTATTTTCCTGATGTTATTTTCCAGACTATATTGAATTCTAAGCCTATTTTCATTTCTTCATTTCCTTTTTCTCTCAACATTGTGATCCTTACAAGCTCTCTACCTGACCTCTTCACAAAGTCAGGGAGCACAGAGTCTCCCATTTTTCCTAGGACTGTCCCTAGCCAGTCAGTTATCAAAAGCAGGCTCACCAAACACGAACATTTACAAGATTGATACATTTACAATAAGGGTGAAAATGAATAATAGGGGGAAAGTAATTTGAGTTAGAGACATTTAAAAGGAAGGCAGTTAAAAACATTTAATTACTTCTTTATTGTCTATATTAACATGGTGGCAATGGTTTCAGCCTATTTTTCTTGAGAGGCAGTTTGTTATATGCTGTCTCCATGAATATCTCCAGCATGCAAATAGAATGCCTTGTAACTGCAAAAGGCAATTACTCTTATAACATATGCATAATGAAATCTGACTGCATTATCTTTTTGTCCTTAATAAGAGCAGTTTACATTTCTGCAATTTGTGATGCATTTTTTTTCCTTTAAGATATGTATTTACATCGTGCTCTTATTTAAAAAGAAGGAGGAAGAAAAGAGAAGTAGTACAGGTCAAGTAGCCCCCAAATATATGTGTATTCAGGATGGAATTGCTAATTAAGCTGAAGACAAAGAGGAAGGAAGCTTTTATACAAGGACATGCCTTCCTCTCTAAGTCAAAGCGGAGACAACTGAGGAAGCAGGCAGCTTCATTTGGGCTAGTGACAGCTATCCCCAGAGAACAGAGCTGGATGGCTGAAGCAACACCCAGCACTGGTGCCTATGGTTTAACTGATAGGACTGCTGACCAGAAACACGGTCTGAGCCTGAGAGCTTCACTGTCCTATGCTGATGTCCTGGGAGATTACAGAGGATCAGTGCAGTTCCCAATACAGTCAACGAGTGGTAGAAATAGATACTAAGATTTGTAAGTGCATAAGCATATCTATCTGCCTGAGCTTCCAATGACTCCCCTTTTTCACAGAACCATAGAAGAAAAGACTTCCAAGATCATCAGCCTTTGACCTAATATTACCATGCCCACTAAACTGTATTGCAAAGTGCCACATCACTTGTTTTTTGAACGTTTCCGGGGATGGTGACACCACCATTTCCCACCATTTCCTTGGGGCATCCCCAGCTTCTCTGGGCAACCTGTTCCAGTGTCTCACCACCCTCACAGAAAAGAAATTCTTCCTTACGTCACATCTAAATCTACCCTCTTTCAGGTTAAAACTGCCCCTTGTCCCACCACTGCAGGCCTTGGTGAAAATTCTCCCTCCCGCTTTCTTATAAGGCCCCTTTACGTATTTAAGGGCTGTGTTCAGATCTCCCTAAAGCCTTTTCCAGGCTGAACAATCCCAACTCTCCCAGCCTGCCTTCAGAGGGGAGGTGTTCCAGTCCTCTGACCATTTCTGTGGCCCTTGTCTAGATCCACTTCAATAGGTTCATGTCTTGTGCTGGGGACTCCGGAGCTGGATGCAGCACTTCAGGTGGGATATCAGGAGAGCAGAGGGGCAGAATTTCCTTCATGACCTGCTGACCATGCTGTTTTTTATGCAGGCTGAGATCTGATTGGCTTTCTGGGCTGCAAGCACTGACTTACAGAACAAGTTTTTAGGCAGTTTAATGGGAGTGCTGAACATTCAGACAGGGTAGTTGATTCAGTTCAACATGAGTAATACCTGGGCATCTCTGAACAGACATGAACATGTTAGTTGAAATAATGCATTTTCGTTTGGTCATAAAGACGTACGAGTATTCAGATAACTCGTTTAATTTAGGTAATTAGCAAACTGTCTTTATATGCTTCATTTTGAATAGATGGATAGATGATGGTTTAGCAAAAAACTTTAATCCCAGCAGCTAATGCTCATTGTTCTACTGAGTCACATTGAGCTCTGTTTCAGTATGTCAGAATGATGGAAGGCGCAGCCTGCCAAACTGCCAAAACATGAAGTGTGGAATACAAATAGATGTTTTTAGTGTCACAGGTGCTGCTGAATTGTCTGGAGACATACTATTCAAATTTGCAGGTAATAATCCATCCATAGAACAGAGTGATCATGTTCTCTGTTGTTTCTTGAAAGCGCTGTCCTGGAAATCATTAACAAAACTAGTTTCTCATGGGAAATGGCAAGGTTGTGCAATCTGTGGTCTCCTTCAAGCCTGCCTATATAACCCCCCTGTAGCCAAAAGAAGAGTTTCATGCTATTAGATTATGCTTGGTACATTGCATGCTTTTACTTTTTCTAGTGATGAGCCTTCTCAGGCAGAAGAGATTATTTATTCTGGGTCATATATATATATATATTTGCACCATTGTGGTACTTGACTTCTTTGTTCAAGTGTGATACAAATGCATGGGTTAGGATACCGCAAGCCAAAGAATAAATTGTGAGTGCAGCAAAAAAAATATTGCTACTAAGAAATTGTTGTACTCTGTATTTCTTCAGTTTCCAGGTCCTGGCGTGTCTCCTTCAAAACATGCTGGCCACATGGAAAGGTCTAATGTAGCCCTGGTTATTCCTGGAAAAGTTCTCTTCAGGCTGAAGCAGATTCTGGTCTTTGCAAACTCATCTGCACTGCTTTGAAAAAGTACTAGGATTGCTGGGCTTTTTTACTCTTCCAGGTTCTTCGCCCCTCTAGAAACTAGGCAATACACGGTTCAGTTACCCCTGGCCCAGGTTTAAGCCTTCAAAGCACTTCCTGAGAGTCACAGCACAGAGTTTTAACAGAGATCTTAGATCTAATGGCTCCCATTTAAGCTGATTAAATATTGTCACCCTAATTCCACATTGCATGGAGGAGGTAAGTGATGCAGAAAATCAGAACTACTTTGACATCTAAGTCTAAGTCAGTGACAAAGCTGGGACCAGGGTCTCTCAGGACCTTTCAGTCAATCTTCCTCCTTTTCACCTGGCATAGCAAATAAACCCTAGCCAGTAAAAAGGAATCTTATTTTATGAAACATAACAAACCTTGCCCCAACTTCAGTCATATTGGTCCTGAGTTTTGAAATTTCACCTTTCATCCTGGCAACATTTTAATGCAATTTTTAGAAAAATAACAGAAAGCAACCAACATCCTTAACAGCCTTATCAACAGATACTGTGCAAGAAGTCAAGGGATGAGACACGAATTAAATAAAAAAAAGAACCTTGTTATTATTTTTATTTTGAAACTGCATAAGAACATACAGTCTTTTCATTGCACTGTAATTACTGCAATTATAGAATTTTTTAAAAAAGTCCTATAGTAGCATCAGAAATCTGAAAGTAGAACTGCCAGCAAAGAGAGGCCATGTATATTATTCATAGAGAATGAAATCAGAGTAATTAAATGATGGATGGTGGAAAATGGATTGCATTTTTAAAGCTAATGCTGCAGTATTAAGTGTTATTAGTAACAGAGACAAGCATCTTCTGAATAATGCCCTTAGGTACAAGTCCAACTAGCACAAGCAGATGGTTATGCCCACATGGAATGTGACTGCAGTTTGGATTTTCCAGGGTAAATCTGACTGCAGGAGTGGAAGATAGTTATCAGAAGATACAATTCAAGCTGTGACAATTAACCATTTTCACATATTTCATCTGCATTTTGCTTGTGCCTTTGGGTCCTAAAAGTTTTGTATAATTTTTTTCAGTGTGTTTTGTGACAATTCTTGAAATCTATGAGTGCTACTGCAATCCCATCAACTGTTCCTACTAAATAACTTTAAATTTTATTTATATTGCAACTCTGACGTGTCTCTGTGTGTTAGTAGCCTCACACCACTTGGTCTCAGTTTAATATTGCATAAACTTCTTTGCAATAACACTAGCTTGCTGCTACACAACCCAAAGGCTCCCAAATGCAATATTAATCAATATAGCCTTTTATGATATTCTTTTTAAAGATAGATCATTACAGATGGAATGTTGGTTCAATGCTTTAGCGCTTTGAACGCTTTATTTCTAGCAGTCTGAATTTAACCTTCCTCTCACAAATTGTAGAGCAACTTGAGTGAAATTCTTTGTTGAAATACATGGCTTGTCTGTGATTCCTTCAGATTAGGTATGACTTAGGTAGCTTCAGGTTGGCCTTTAGTAACCTAGAATCATAGAATCATAGAATCTTCTGAGTTGGAAGGGAACCATCAGGCCCCACACAACACCCCAAGGTCACACCACGTATCTGAGAGTGTTGTCCAAGCACTCCTTGAACTCCATCAGGCTGGTGCTGGGACCACTTCCCTGGGGAGCCTGTCCCAGTGCCACTGAGTGAAAAACCTTTTACTAATATCCAGCCTAAACCTCCCCTGGCTCAGCTTCATGCCATTAACCTACCACAATATTTTACAATTCCTCTGGGAGGACAAACGGTACGTATGCTGCACACATCTTAAATAGCAATAAAGACTCTAGATTACAAGATCATACAAGGGTTCAAGACCTTCAGTTCCCCAGGACTTTTAGACAAAAATGACAAAAGGAAAGAAAATAGGGTAGAAATCCTAGATGTTTTTCTGGGATCTGTATGCCATCAGTCTTTCAATTTCTCAAAATCATTTCATACACTGTTTCTATAGGATTCTTGAGGGATTTAATTTACCCTATGGCTATACATACCCGTTCATTTATTTTACCACAGTTTTTTTTGACGTGTGCTTCCAAACTTAACACCGAGCTTCAAAATTAGGCATTTCATCTTGCTAAAAGAAGACAAAACCCTTTCCTTTCTTTCCTTACCAGTCCTATACTGTGGCCCAGGGAAACATAGGTAACTTCTCTCTGGCTCAAACTCCACTGTGAAGCCTGTGGATAGCTAAATACTCATCGAAGTTTGATCTGTGTGTCCTTATTTCTATTCATGAAATCGCTCAGGTATAATTAGAGGCTTATCCATAATTACAGAGTGCCTTTTGTCCCCACAGAATGGGGCACACAGATGGACACTATAATGGAAATTAGTCAGCAGCCTGTCCATGATTGATGAGTCGGTAAAGTGCCCAGCTCCTACCCTCGCTGGAGTATAGGTGCTCTTGGACCCAGCCAGCAGGAAAGAGAGCAGACGGCATCCCAGCATTCACATTAGCAGGTGGTCCTGAGCAAGCAAATCTCCTGAGTGGAAGATGACATCCTTACATAATCAGTTTTCAGACTAGAATTGCTTTAAAGTAGGAAAATATCTCTCAGAGAGTGATGCAGCACTGAAGTGCGTCTTTCAGCTCTTTTTGCCTTAGTAACATAGATAAATTCCAGACAAATGAGCCAGGGACAAATGAAGAGAGAGCAGTCCTGTATTTACTTGACTCACATTACTAAACATAATTTGAGCATGGGATCTGGCCACATTTGTGGTTCATGATCAGACTCAGCACACAATGTTGAAACTCCTATTAATTCTCTGAGAAAGCTGTCAGGCTCCATTTTGATCTCATGCCTAATGAGAAAGGTTTGTCATGCCCTGTGAAAAATACTGGGCAAGCCTTACAGGTTTCTAAAACCTCATTTTCATTCCCTTCCTTTCTGACTCTCTGCTGCGAGGAGCTCAGTGCCACTGTTCAGAAAGGGATGAAAGGGAGACAAAGCGATGCGAGTGTGAGCTGGCTTGAATCAATGCCTGCCTCACTGCAGCCAAGAGATCAGCATGCAGGAAACACGCTAACACCTGGGAAGTGCAGACTAAGGCACAGCACCAAGGGACACTAGGACAGCTGGATTAATGAACCTCTACTGGAAACTTCATGTGGGGATCCTTTTCTGTCAAACAGGAATAGAAACAGAATGGAGGAAAATGAGTGGTAAAAAGTTGAGGAGAGTAGAAAAATAACTTCTATCAGTCTCTTGAGATCAAGTATGAAAAAAGGATGCACGTGCCTCACAAAGGAGTGTATTTAAAGGCATATTTTTTGCTGTCAATCTCTTGCCCTCTGATCAGCATAAAATAGTACTATTGAGTCTAATCAGTGCAGGCTGGAACTGTTTATTGTCTAAAGTGATGTGCATGTAGTCCTGCTGCACAGTAACTAGGGCAGAGAGTTTCTGACAAATGTGTGATCGTTTCTGCCTCGTTTGATTGAGACTATCAGTTTTAGTTTCCTTGTGCAGAACAGCTAAACTTTTACTGTTTCCAGCTCTTGGGATCTGATCATTAGTCTTTTGATAGTGTAAAAGACTCAGCTTCTGAAGGTACAGAAATATGTAGAAATTCTAGCTTCCCTCAACCGCCCCTCCCCACAAAAAGCCAAACCCCAAATTGGAAAAAAAAAAAAAAAGAAGAAAAAAAATGGTTCTAGCTTTAATGATTGCATTGATTTTTTTTTTTTAAACCATGAAATTCATACTCAGAAACTAGAAAGCACTGAAAGGAACCTTAAAAGATCCACAATCCCATGGCATATTATAAACACCTGTAATCACAAAAAGCAATGTGCCAAACTGAATGCCAGATTAAAAGTGTTTATGCTATGTGTACATAGAAACAAACATAGAGAGAACAGTTTCATTTAGCAGCTGTAGGTTCTGCATTGCTACACAACATCAAATCTTTGCCCACTGGGAACTTTTAGAAGCTTTTCCTAAAGCTGATGGCTATCCCAAATGGTAGTTAATACTTCCTATACACTGAAGCTGTAATAAGGTACATTTGTACTTGCTGTGAGAAACTGTCACCAGCAAATACTGCACACAAAGAAACTGTAAACCTCTAGCTAATATGCTGCTTAATGCCATGAAAACCAATTAGAATGTCATTACTAGAGCTGCTGCTTCATCTGTGTGAGATAAACTAATAACTGGCATTAAATATATACTTTTGCAAATTTGGAAATAGCCCTACATGATTGCTTTGCTCAGAGTTCACAATTACCTTCAAAAAATAATTGAAAAAGAAAACTCACAAAATCTCTAAAAATCACTAAATTAACTTTTCCTATCTACTATCCAAAAGACTGTACAAATCCCATTGCGTTGCCCAAATCCCTTCAAAAGAATACATGATAAAATGATAAAAATGTTAAATTAAATATAATGCTGGAAGTGATGAACTAGTCATTGCGTTGGTAGACTAATCCTATGAAACAAACTTCCTAGAGTTTTTGGTTATTATTTACTTACTCCTATTTATAATCACAGAGCAAAAATAAAAGCAGAAACAGTTTTTGCAGTACTTCAGCAAAGAACAAGTAGATTTGTTCAGATTCTGAGATGTGCCCTGTGATGGGCAGGACAGGTATGGCAAGCAGGGATGAATACGCTCTCGTGTCTCGTGAACACTGGGGTGATAAATGGGTTTGTGAATGCAGTTTCATAAATCAGCTCCAGGGACTGCTGCTCACATCTCCCCGGAAGCTCTTCCAAAGCTCCATTTAAATCTTCAGTCCCGCTCCTGCCAGGCTCATTTGCCAGCTTCAAAGGGACCAGTGGGGAAACAATGCAGACTCCTAAGGTCTTCCTTCTAATACTTCTGTGCTATGCCTTTTACCCCAGTCATGGCCCAAAACGAAGACCCTATTATGGCAAGAAAAATTCAGGTTTTTTATCAAGAAAAGTTTACAAGATCATAGTTCCAAATGGAAGGTTAGGATTTACCTGAGCTAGTCCTGAAATGCAGATTTTGTCCAGATTTATGTTGCCCAAACACTCAACATTTTAGAATAGTACTTATCAAAACTCCCCTGCATTCCACCTTACATGAATCCTATGAAATGTAGAATGTTTTGGGATTATATACATAATTTTCTTATTTTCACTCTTGCTCTACTTCAGCTGCAAAATGTTCACAGGCATTTACTCCTTGTAAATATTGCAGGTTATGAGACTTAGAAGTTGCATTAGAATATGATTTGGACTTGCCCCATTTGAATAATGTTTGAGCAAAAATTCAAAGTTCTTCTCTGTCTGCTCCCCTGAAAATTGACTTTATGAAATAGCAGTATGGGGTTTATTTTCTTGAGAATTTCAATATCAAATATATTCAGCTGAAGTACATAAGAGTAAAAAAAAGAATGGGTTTCTTTCCCAACAGTGAGCTCAAATCTAAACTTAAGAAATAAAGGTATCTTTCCTCCTTTGCACTAAGGGAGTAAGAAAGAACATAGAAATTCAGCTGCTGGCTATCTGGTGCAATTCCCCTGCTTTCCAATTATACTTTCACTGTCACTGTCATAAAAAATTACACAAGATTTTAATTGATTTAGTTGACATTTTACATTACTTGCTTGCAATTGTCTCCATTCTTAGTGCTTTGCCAGGACAAAAATGCTTTGGTTCCTATGCAGCAAGCATCACACATGCTAGTGTGATTTAGAAATGAAAACTGCTACTGTTACCAGTGGAAAGCACTGTTAGCAGTGGAAAGAAAAGAAAGAAGATGAAGCTGGAGCCTCCCTACAGTGCAGAAGACCTGCAATGAACATGGGGCAACAAGGGAAAATGTAGTAGCTATGCTCTATAGTTCTAGAAAGCTACTTCTGTTTACAAGCAAAGAAAACTGAAGTCTAAGGCAAATATTTCAGGCTGTTGTCCTGGAAGGATAACCCCAAAACACTCTGAAAATGAGTGGTGCAGCTTTAGCCTGAAACAAATCCACATTTCTGTCCAAGAATATTTTAGAGACAGAGTGGATAGGGGCAGCTCTGAACATACAATGTGTGGGTCGATCAGTAGATCACAACTCCACACTATTTATATTGGTAAGGATATTGTAGAAAGCAGTGGACTACTCTTTAGGTTGCTTCACAAGACAGACAGATAATCTGTCTTCCCTTGTTACCTTCCAAAGTACAAAAAGCCCCCTTCATATATTCTAGAAAACAAAAAATTTGCTTATAAAATTAAAAGTAGATTCTGAATATGCTGAATGACCATTGGCTTGTAGGGCTATAAAAAGTATATTTATTCTAAATCAGTTTACTGTAAAACTTAACTTGAAATTTAATTTATGGTATTACTAGAGATGCAATTTTATATGTCCTCTAGAATAAGCAGAAAAGCTATAGCTGTTGAAATATATGACTCTCTAATGTCTTGCCAAAAAAGCTTTGAGTTGCATAAAGAACTAAATGATATGCTTCATGTAGTAAATTTGAGCCCCATTAAAATAACTGAGCACTTTGCAGTAGTGTGATCTGAAGCTGTGATCCTGAAAAGAGCCCAGCAAATGAAAGTCAGCTCACAGTTTGGGAGGAAATGGGGTCTTCTATCAAAAATTTTTCCTGCTAAAGCTGAAGAGTTGGTATTTATTTGGTATTTGGCATTGTAATAGTTATATCAGCAGTTAACAAATGCTTTAGAACAGCATTTGAAGGTACGGTTTGAGCTGTTGCCTTTAAAATAAGATTTAATATTAAGGGCTTGGTCCACTGCAATCATCAAGATTTCAGAAAAAAAAATTATCCTCGCATAAACATTAAGTAAGCCTAACTAGTTCTGGATGAGGATGGGCCCAGCACACAGTTTGTGCTTTGATCTGTTACATCTAAAACTCTTCCAGTATTTTTTTAAGGAAGGGTGCTAGTTCACACATCTAAGAAAAATGTTTTAAGGAGGGAGCCTGTGTTCTGCCTACTGCTCCTTCCCTCCCTTCATTTTCTAACTAACTTATTGTGTGGCTTTTACAGCTCGGAGTTAAACCACTGGCAGAGGTTTCACAAACCATGTCTGAATACAATAGACTTTCCTCCTCTCCTATTACCTGTTCTTGTCAGATGCATATGAAGTCAGAATTTCTTGGGTTTTCCACATAAAAACTTGAAAATAAGATCTTCTAGAGATTCCCAGAAAAATCCACCACGTGCAACATGTTTCAAATTCACTAATTTTACAAATAATGAAAACTCAGCTCAGTGTCACATTTTATGGGAATCAGATACATAAACCAGATATACATAAAGTGTTATTTAGACTATATCTATGCTCTAGTCTGTTTCTGAATAGTAACTGATTACTTTTTACACAAAAATACACTGCATGAATATATCAGTGATATATTTCCAAGAGTTTGCTTAGGCAGTCTTTGACCTTTGTCTCTAATTGGTATTAATGGGCAATTTTTGACTCTGGAAATTGTGACAAATCATGAAAAAAGATGCAAAATATTATTACCCCAAATAAGTCTACTATACAAATACTTTCAATCGTGCTTGTGATTCTGGTATCAGTATTCCCCTCCAGGGGAAAGCTAAGGGATGAAAAGATGGTTTGAATGCAGCCTCTGATAGCACAGAGCTGGATGGATAGAAACGTTCCGTGTCTTACCAGCATTTTTTCTTCAAGTGTACTAGGACATGAACTCACTTTCTTGCATTTTCTTTAGGAAATACCATTTCCTAATTTTGTTTGCAGTATTGCATAGAAACTACGAACACTTTCTTATGATATAGTGGCTTTATTTTGAACT
The DNA here is from genome assembly GCA_013398015.1 of Oreocharis arfaki. Classification (NCBI taxonomy): domain Eukaryota; kingdom Metazoa; phylum Chordata; class Aves; order Passeriformes; family Paramythiidae; genus Oreocharis; species Oreocharis arfaki. Next base: position 510,534 of record VZRR01009913.1, on the reverse strand, counting down.
CCCCACTGTACAGTCTTTATATACTCTCCTCATATCTTACAACCAGCAAGGTTTCCACGGACTTTTAGTACTGTCTCTCAAAATTATAAACAAGCTATACTCTGGTGAAATGAGAAGTGAACAGTGAGGATGCTCAAAGAAATGATAAGCCTTACTTTCTCCAGGTGGCCCAGACTGATTTGTTTCTTCTCTGCATGTCTGAGCATGCAACAAACATATCACTTCCCACCTATGAAGTTGTCTGCAATACGTTATATGGGTTCCAAATCATACTTGATGTTCATAAACTCACACAAAAAACTTACCGTAATTTCCCAAACTCTTTTTTTCCCAGAGCCTTTGAGGAAGAAGGTGCTGCTGTTTTCTTTCATTATGGGAATGATAAAATTTAACAAATTAAAATTAAAATTAGAGTTTGTGGTCATTCTTTGCTATGCATGGTTTTAAATTATGATGACAAGAATATCAAATTGTTTATTGCTCAGGGTGGTAGTTGAGCATATGCACTAAAGAAATAACATTTAAACATGTTAACAGCTTTAATAACAGCAGCTTCACAATCTGTGTTTTGATCTATTAGGACTAAAATTGTATTCCAAGTTCCAATTCTAAATTTCATTATCTGATTATGCCTATTTCATTTTTAACATGAGCAAAACAAAGTGCAAATTGCCCAAAGCTTGATATCTAGGAGGTTTTGATTCAACCTATTCAAGTGCTAATTCACTGTGTAATCCAAAGGCTTTGGTGAGGAATTCTGGGGGGCAACATGTATAAGAACTAGTTGAATACTGTGGAGAGAAGTCCCTTGTCCTTACCCAGGGCATATCCTTAAAAAAGGTCCCAGAATCTCTAAATCATCAGCCATCAGCCCTCACACAAGAAAACACTGCATCTCTACTCTTTGAAAAAGAGTATTCATTCAGTTCTTACCATTCTTACACCGCTTCTATTATCTACCCTCAATTTTTGTAATCAGGACATGTATTCTAAAGTGTCAGTGGCCAACCACTTTGCTCTATTGCACAGCTGCGTCTCAGCTATTTTAGCAGTGAGGTCTTGAAGACAGAAAGAAAAGAGGAAAGAAACCTCCACACCATCTTAGTGAAAAAGAAAAGAACAGAAAAGAATACTTAACTACAACTGCATGACAACACATATTAGTACACTTCAGAGTTGTCCCTTTGAAATGGCTGTCCTGAATATACAAACTTCCTCTCTCAAAACCCAGAGGATACAAGGAAACAGCCTCTTCTTCAGTTCCAGACTCAGTCTGTATGTGGGTTATATCATGATACCACACACTGTCACATAAAGGACCAACATGACCCACTGATGAGCGTATGGGCGTACATTGTCTTCAGTGCAAAATAGATACAGCACATCTTCCTAGACCTGGCCTTGCTTTCACACCACAGTTGCAGTGATAAGGCAATTGAGGGAGCTACATCCTGTATCTGAATATAATATTTTGTGCAGCATAATCATAACTGACAAAGGCATCTATTTGTTTTACTTAGAATTCAATGAGTGTAGCACTGCCACACTCTCCCAAGGGATGGCAATGTTCATGAAGTTCTCAAAAATTGCTTAGGAGCATTAGTAATTCACGAGGTTGAATTCCAAGTATTATTCTTAGCATTATGAAAAAAGTTGTTCTAGGACCATGGAGTTCTTGGTCATTATCTGACTCAACCGACAGATTTCACTGTCCCTTTAGTAACGACCCTTGTCTCTCTCCTAGAAGAAGACAAAATCCTCAAAGTCCCAGTAGGAACATCACAGCAATTAATGGTGGCTGTGTATGCACAAACTTCCCTCTTCAGCTATGCCATCTCCTTAATGGTGCATTAAGCATAAGCAAAATATGTTTTAAAAACATTGATTTCCTTGAAGGTTATACATTTCTACTAGTTGGAAGTGAGTGGTTAAAGGCTGTCTTACGGTGTTTCAAAGTATAAATCTTTTAAACTACATTAAGAAAAGGTGGGCTTTCCTTTGTCTGGGAGTAATGCAGCTGCTTGTCACTGAATTTGAATTGGAAAAGGAAATTAGTTTTGTGAGCAGGAACAGCAGGGAAAAGTAACCTGGTACTTAATTTAGATCAAATATTTGTAGTGAGAGTACGAATTAAATTGTTCATTTAAGCGATTGCTCTGTTTCTGATAGGCCGCTACAAACTGAGAGAGATTGATTTATTTTCTTTTTCCAAATTAAAATATTGGTTAACATCATGAGCTAGCTCATGTCACAGAAATAACATGACCTGAATATATAATTTCTTTTGGAGCTATATAAAAAAATACTTCCCCTTTGCAAAGATTTTACTTTTGCATCTATTAAGAATATAATTAAATGAGCCAAAGAAAAGTTACTGGCATACATGACAAGGACTATATTTTTAATATTTATATGGTACTGATACTTTACTGAAAAAAGAATTAGAATAATATTATTACTATCACTTTACTAAATCATGCTATTCTGTTTTAGATTATGGCATTTAAGCATTTGCTTAATGTTGAAAATGGCCATTAATTGCTCTGCTGTACTGGTTCCAATGTCATTACCTTTGAGGTATTCAATCTGGGCTGACCTCTCCTGTAAGAATTTAGACATAAAAGTTAAGAAGACAATGTCACATTAAAGGTCCATCCAGCTTTCTTCTGCCCAAGATAATTGTGAACGTCTAGGGAAGAGCAGAATGCCAGGACAAGCAGATATTAATACTTCCTGTCAATATTTTCTGAACACTCAGAGGTCTGTACCTCAAACTCTCTGTGATACAGAAGTGTCAATATATTTAATAACTCTGTGTATTATTTTCCTCTGTGAATTTGTCAGTCCCTTTATGGATGATGTAAAATTCGTAGTGTCCTGTGATAAGGACTTCCCATGTGAAATCATATTATTTTGAGAAGAAATATTTTTGCAGTTACCTTTGCTAAGAGTGACTGAAAATTAAAGATGTTTTCAGAAAGAGCAGTGCTCATCTGTTGTAATGCTAAAATTTGGGCAATGGCAACCCACCTTCCCAAATTTCCCTAGTAACTTCATGAAACTCATCTGGGTTAAAGTTTTTCATATGCTGCTGAACACTGTATCCTACAACGCTGTAAGTCAGCGGCAAGTAAACTTGTTTGTGTTTAAAGAAATAGCTTCAGAGTACCTTGGGAACAAAAGTACAACTCAAAAATATAAAACTACAGCTATTATATTGCTAACAGTCTGAAAATCTCATGGGATGCATTATGGTGAATATGCTGTACATTTCTTTCTTACAATTCATATTGAACTTGAGACTCTGGTATGTTTCAGGGACCTTTTGTGTAGGGAAAAAATAAAACTACTTGTTAGTCTACACTTGGCACAATGTATAATGAAGTTCATATACTACCCTGGAAACACTTTCATAAGAGAAACAGCGTTGCGTTAAGCATTTAGATTTTCTCCCCATAAAAATAAAACCTGAAAACTTACTTTCTTCTTTTTTTTTTTTATGTACTCCCCAATCCCAAACAAAACAAAGTAGAATCATGACAATTAATGATTTTAATTTCCACTGAAAATTTGAAGTCCAACAACTTTCAGTATAAATTTCTGTTTAAGATATATTGTTAAGCATCAGCAGTTGAAGAAAGGAATTTTGATTCCCAAAGTTCTGTGCACAGCAAGGCTGATAGAGCTGTCTTCGGACAGCTCATCTCTGGTGCCTGATGAACTGAAAGTCAATTTGATGAGGAAATTGTATGGTGGGACTTTGTCTTTCCTGCTGAAAAAAGGAGAATCCTAAAGGCAACTCCTCACCTTCCAGGCATGGCTGAGAACCAGACAAGCTCTGGCATACTGATATGATGTCCTTCTGAACCACATGAAGCTGTTCTCATTCTGCCCTCACTCTGCTTCCAGCAGTGTATTAGTATCTCTGGGAGATCCTAACTCGAGGAGGAGGAGATAGGAGAATGAATTCAGAATATAGAAAATAAAAAACCCCAATAAACAAAAAAACCCCAAACGACAACATCAGCAACAACAAAACCCCCCAGAAACAACTCCAAGAAGCCAAAGAAGTAAAGGGGGTGAAAAAAAATCGATGAAGACAAAAAATTTATAAAATATATATGTTAGATTTTAAAAGAGCAAATCCTTCCTGTAGGGCCTAGGATTCTTCCATGTTATTCTTGATTCTCTTTTCCAAAGAGATGTGAGTATCTTGGATGGTGAGTATTTCTACTGTGGACCCTGACAACAGGGATTCAACCGAGCCTGAGGTAAGTGTGTTAGCCATTTAGTGTTGCACATGCAAGAACCTGGCTAAGCCAACTGTCTGTAAATGCTGACTTTTTAATGGCAGGTACATTGTTTCCTAGATGTATATTATTTTAAGTACTTAAAAGAAAAAATTGCAAAACAGTACTCCAGAAATTACTAATTCATCAGGTCTTACAGCTGGCAGCAGTTCTTATGCTACAGTGTCTATTTGATTTGAATCAAATAGCCTTGTGGCAAAGGATTTCTTTAAACTGTTTTTGAGATATGAGGAGACCTAAAATACAGTAAATGTGAGAAAAGCAAAATACATTTAACTGATTTTTAAAAATACGAAAAAAGCTGCATGGAAATACCAGGTACTTTTTGCAGGAACTTTTTTTCTAGAGTGTATCTTTTGGGGTGTATCTTTTCTGTAAATTGTAAACACAGCTGCAGGAAGTGGTATAATCCAGAGGTTAAGACCACAAAAACACCTCAACCTACAATATCAATTCTAAATGTACACCTGGTAATCTTAATCTGCGTAAGGGAGTTTGAAATAACTTCTATTTAAGCTTATCCAGATAAGCTTGATGCTGAATATTTGGGCTTCATATGCCTATCTTTCATAAATGCAGAGGTAGAAGGAGTAAGACAGTGCTCATTTGCAGACAGCAGAGAAAAAAGCAGGATTTTGTTTCCATCTGCTGTTCAAAATTATTAAGTGAAAAAAACTAACCTGGAACACACAAGCAACCAGGAGCACATATGCTCAATTGCCAAGTTATTTATATTGCCCTTTCTGGAAATGTGATAGATTTCCTCCATTTTATGTAACGAAACAAAGCCTAGGCTACCAACTCATGACCCTAGGTAGTCCAGGATAAGTGCTTTGTGTGAAAGGATTAGAATAGATCCAAGTGACAAACAGAATAACAGAATATCTTGTATTAAGAGTTGCCTGCAGCCATGGAGATTGTGAAGTTCACTGCAGAAGACTTCCAGTAGCTTCAAGGACAGTAGCCACAGGCGATTCAGTGGTATCTGTAAGCCAAGCATTAGTGCAGCCAGCTGTCTGAACTCCTACTCACTGGATCCCTCCATCTCTCTGCCCCTTATAAATTTCAGATGGGCCTTAACACTCCAAGGGAAATTAAAAGTACAAATACCTGTGAGTACAGAAATACAGACTTAGGTAGGCTAAACTTTATAACTGATTCTCCTTCTCCCTGATGTGATCTGTGAAAATCAAGGATATTTGGCTTCCTACACGAGCCACACCATCTTCTGATAGAAGATTGTATGTCATAGAAATGTTTAGCAATCTGTACCACCAATGGCTGAGATGGTAGGATTTATTATCACACTGATGCATTCAAAAACGTGCATTCAACTTTCAGTTTGGTGATAAGCATTGGCAAACTTAACTTGGCAACTTAATGTTGTTTTTCATCTTGTAAGTGGCTATTTGAGTTCCCCTAGGAGCTCTTCTCTATCTGTGTTTTCAAAGCTCATATGTCTTCTGGCTTCCTTCATGTCATGAAAAGTGTTTTCTCTGCTCATTTACAGACTGCTGTGCAAAAAGCAGCCTCTGGAAATGGCTGGTGTGCAGCATATCGAAGTCTACAAATCTGATATAAAAAGACAGCATTAAACCTTTTAACAGCTACAGGCAGCCCTGCCATTTGCATCTGCTGCTTGCATCCTTTGCAGATGCAAACAATCTGATGCTCTTCAAATGGTGAAGTTAAATGTCTGCAGTGCTACATGGTGTTAATGGGAAGGTATTTCCTATCACCTCGTTGGTTACCCTATCTGGGCACTCCCTGGCACCAGTGTGTGGAATACCAGGAGTGCTGCCCTGGTGAGTGCCCACAGAAGGATCACTTGGCTGGAGGCACAGAAGTGATGGGTGAGGGAAGCGGCTGCAGGACAAAAAAATCATTCAAAGCCTCTTGTTCACAGGGTCAAACAGGTCTCTGCTCTTGTTCAGGGAATGCAAAATGGACTAGGCAAGCATTGGCCTGCTTTTACTGTGTGAGAGCTGCAGGCAGCACAGTCCCTTGTGGTGGCAGGCTGGGGAGCTGCAAAAGCACCATTGCAGGGGCTCCATTTGCTTATCCTGCTGCCTGCAGCCCCGCCTTTAAGGATGGTTTGCACTTAAAAGCTGCAGGAGAGCCCTTACTCTTCCATTTACTAGTATATGTGATAATTTACTTTCCCATCAAATATAACAGGGAATACACATATTTGTGCTAGCTATTTCTACCCACACAATGTGTGTTTATTCATTACCCACTCAGCTATCTGTTCTTAATTAGTTCCTCAGCTGAATACTTCAAGCTGTGCTGTGCAAGTCTGGAATGTTTCTTGTTTTACTAATGAATTTAATTTCCTTGATCATAGCTCAGTCACTATGAACTACTGACTCTTCATGTGTAAATAAGAGGGAGGAGATGTGGAGGGCCCCTAGCTTGCTTTTTGTGATAAGTGATGATGTTTACTTGCCCAAATCTCTTCAAGGGTATGAGTACAACTCAGAAAGAGAGGATGAGTAACAAGGTGGAGAGAGAAATCTACAGCACAACCCACCACTTCTCTAAAGTTTTCAAGGAAAAGGTCAAGTCTAATAACTCTTCCTATGATGCATATTTAATACAGTCTGCCAAATTCAGAATCCCTGGAGCCCAGAAAAATAAAATTTGCAGGTGCACTTTAGAAACATTTGAATATTATTCAAGAATAATTTTGGTTCTTACATACTGAAATCACAAAGGAAAAGAAATTGTGTGGAAAATCATGCAGTAATTTCCTTATTTTCATGCATGGTACTGCATAGAATAAAGCTGATATAAATTGAGCTTGATTTTCTTACATGTTACATTTTCTTTCAACATCAAATGTAGTTTTTGGAGGGAGAACACTATCTTATTTTGTCCTGTTAAATCATTAAGCATACATGCAATTTTCTATTGGTTTAGGATCTTTCTTGGTTTGGGGTTTTGCTCATGTATTTTTGGATGTAAATGAGACTACTAGCTTGGGCTAGTAATTACCTAGTAATTTCCAGGATTTTGACAAGTTTCTGGAAGTGATTCTGGGAGAATTGATGGAGATGGGCCATGCAGCTCCTGGTATACATATATCCTTGAGTCTCTGGTTTGTTAGGATGACAACCAGCTTCTATGCCACTGAAGATCAGGAAAGAACTGAGGCAATACTTTTGCCATTTATATTCCCTTCCTCAGGACACTATAGATTTGTGATTGCTAGGCAGACACAAACTATATGGGCCCCTCAGCTGCTTGTCTGTGTGGTTAGTAGCAGCTAAAGAGAGCTGCCACATGTGGAAAGGCATCTTCCAGGTGTTGCTTGAGCTACTGCATCAGTGCTAGTTATCTATCAGCAGGATTCTCCTGTAAAACCTAGAAGGAAAAGACTGACTTACAGATCTTTACTCAAGAAAATAGTCAGCCTGTGATCTCTGCCCTTCTCCTGGGTCACAAGGTATATCATATATTTTAACAAGCATGCGAGGACTGAAGCATGGGAAGCATGAGGAGAGTCTGAGGGGACTGGGTTTGCTTATCCCTGATCTTTGTTTCAGAAAATATTTTCACTATAATGTGAAATAAATTTATCAATTAAGGGCTAAAAAGATAAAGAACTACAATAATGAAAGTCCACACATTTTTGTAATTTAGGGGTTACAAAAGTTCATGGATTTAAGCAAAAAATCAACAAAACACTTTTCCTTTCGTGTTGCCATGGGAAGTTGTTATTGAACTGATAACAATGACACACATCTTGAATTTACTGCTTCAGATTCTGGTTTCCCATTTTCTCAAAAATTCGCCTGTTGCTTTAATCATCTCAATTTTATTTGCTCATGTCCTGCCTTACACTACTACAGATTTTCTGAGACTGATATAGCTGCAGTGCACTGTACGATAATAACATTTCTATTTAATGACTGGCTGTCCTTATGGGATCCCAAAATTGCCTAATGATATTATGGAGAACAATCAGATTAGCCACCTGAAACAGTGTGTGCAAAGAGAATAGGGAAAAGCATGGTGATATAGACAGACAAAATTCAGAATTAGGAGGGGTAAAATACCAGTTAATCACATTATGATTTAAGCAGGACTGAGCACTCTTCAGGAATGTTTCCTTTATTTTACAGGAGTGAAAGCTCCAATAGCTTTACCTCAGCATAGGGAGTTATTTTCATTTAAAGAAAGGCAAGAAGGTGGGTCCCTCCCATGAAGGAAGTATTAAATTTAGTTCAGTTTTCTAGCAAGACCTTGCAATTGCTAGAAAATACTGAGGTTTTTGAGAGTTTTGAAGGAAACTGAAAGTTTCTTGAAACTGGTAATGAAATGTAACTACAGTGAGCCGATTGGTTTGAAAATTTTACTCTGGTTTGGACATTTTAAACAGCCATTTAGTTCAAAACTTCATTTATGAAATATAGTTAAACAGTGATGAAAAACGCTCTTCTGTAAAATGTTAAAAGTCAAAGTCACAATGATGTCCTTCCATCAATGAGAAGTTGATAACCAATGTGTTCTGTTTCAAACGACTTCTTATGTTTTCAGAGCTTACACTGTTGCATATAGGAAAAACCTTATAAAATGAAGGCCTTGTTGCCTTTGTAAAATCATGGCTCAGGCTTGTTACTTTGGCTAAGTAGAAAAGGACTGTGTGAAAGAGACACAGCTGAATTAGGGGTAGAAAAACATGCTGCGTGACTGTCGAGCATTCACATCGTAGTGTACAGAGACTGGTTGAATTATGTTTGTTGTGCTTTAAAACTATGTAAACAGATAACCAGCTAAGTGCTTACAAAGGCTGGGTTTTTGCAATAAAGTGGCTCTCCTTTGCACCTGCCTGGGGACTCTGCGTTTCTTCATATCGTAACATTACACGGCAGGAATTTTTGAGAATTTTCTCTTTTGGGACAGGAAATAAAAGTATTTCCTGAGAAAATCCCTTTTCCACTACATTTTTGGGAGCATTTTAACTTTCCTGGAAGTTAAGTTGGATCCTGCCAACTGTGGATCAAATTTACTTCTGCCTGAATCTGAAATACAAAGACACAATAACAGTTCATAACAACAAATTCTTTTAAATTTAACCTTACCATAGCTAATCTAGAAGAAATGACAATGGAAGTTACTTGAACACAGATGCATGAACTACGTTCTGTGTGTAATAATTGATTTACACTGATTTAGTTCCTCAGTTTTCAAAAGCAGAACTATTTGGAGTGATAAGGCAAAAGTGTTCCATCAGCAGGAGTTCATGAAACCAAGGGTAAATAAAAAAATATAGATACACTGGGCATGCTGGAAATTGATTAGCTAAAGAACAGGCTGAAAAGAAACTTTTGAAACCATAAATCACTATTGGCTCTCTTTCCATAACTGCTTCTTTGAAAGCTGTTTTCATGAAAAATATTGCTCCTCTGAATTAGACCAAATCAGATGTGGAGATCATTCACGAATGAGAGCTGAAATACAGGCATATAAAAATGTTAGAATTTGCTGCTTAATATTGTAAAGTTGAAAGCTTCATGATTCTGCAAGCTTAGCTAATACCTTCGAAGTACAGATTACTGTAAGCTCCTAACAGGAAATGGATAGAACTGCTCTGAATTGCTTAAATGACAAAAAATATACTATTTTGTAAGGTACAGGATTTCCCCCTCATCTCCTTTTAATTCTATCTGAGCTGATTCAAAATTAAAGCCTTGACTAAAATTATCAGCATTTTCAAGTTTCTTCTTTGTTTGCCTTGAGGAACCAAGCTGGCACCTCACAAAAGATAAGTTTTAAGCACTGAAAAGAAGAAGAATGAAGGGGAATTGAAACCATTCCTCTGAAACCTGCTCTGTAAACACCTAATTTATGGCACTTCACAGGTTGCAGCATTGATTTGGAGCCCAGCACATCCAAACTCAGAAATTTAACAGTGGAAATTATCCATAGCATTATCACTGGAAAACGGAGTAAGTAGGCAATACCTAATAGTTCTCTTACAGTTTTCTAGCCCTTTCTCACCCATATTTGCAAGTTTTTTCAGAGAACACAAAGGTCAGAAAAAAGGTTAAAAAATAGATCAGAGAAAAGAAATAGGAGGTTAATTTTTAATATATATATTCCACTTCTCTCAAACTATTGCTATATTCCCTTTTAACAGTTCAGACTTCTAATCACTTGCCAAAAATGCAGAGCTTTGCAGCCCTGTGTTAGTAGGTAGTTCCTTTGGGAACTGCGTCATAGCTCTACACGAAAGTCCTTTGTGACCTGCTTCACTGAGAGAGAGAAAGATCAGGTTACATTCCTTCAAAAATTCTGGAAAGCATGTCTATAATAATATATATACCCATATAATAGGACTTGATTATGGGAAGGTTTTGAACTGAAGCTGTCAAAATTCAGTCCAACAGTTAAAGGATGGGAAGAGTAGCCTGTGGGATGAGAAATCATTATGAATAGCATCTGTGATTGTGGAATACATCCCTGACCTTCCTTTTTATTCTATCATTGGGTAGAAAAGGTTCAACTATTGTAAATGCTTGTATTTAGACATAATTAGAGTTAGCTTGGCTCCCTAGCACAGAGATCAGTGGTGCAAGTTTAACAAGCACCGAAGGTCTCCAACTTCTTCTTATTAGTTTTTCCATCTTGGTGATTGAACATTTTAAGTGTTACTTAGACACTTTGTGTTGTGTGTCAGATATTGGGTGCTGTGAGGTTATAACTGGCTATTCTCCATCCTGCTGCCAATCACTTATCTATGTCTAAATGAGACTGAATTAGCATAACTTACACATAGTGATGAATGACGCTGACCTCACTCTACCTCACCTTCAATCATTTTCTGCCTTTTTCTGTTCTTTCCGCTCTTTAAATGTCAGTCAGTGCTGCAGGAATGTGCAGGCCAAAAGTATCAAACTGAGAAAGAGTTGAACCTAAAAAAATAAATATAGATAATTCCCTCCCTATTATACCTAATTTCTAAGATAACTCAGGCTTATAGGGTGACATTTAAAGGTGGCTGCAAATTTGTACATGTAATAGACAGGATTCCAGCAACTTCTCAATCCCCAGTTCAGTCACAAGTTCTCCTAATTCCTTATGGCTTTGCTGGCATCTCCTCATCAATTTTCTATACACTGTGGGAAATATCTCATCATTTCATTCTTAGATTTTATATCCTGCGCAATTGCTTTTCTTAGTTTGCTACAGGGAAGCTGTAAGATAGTAATATGCATTACAATCACATGGTAAAATGTTTAAAATTATAATTAAAACATAACTTCAAGAGGATTTGAGTTTAATATGAACTGCTACTGTATGTCCTGTATGTCATCTATCAGACTAACGATGCTTGCTAAAATTCCCTGGGAATCTAGAGACAATACTTTACATGAAATTCTTCAGATACTTCTTTTTTGCATTAAAGAAGATAAAATGAACTGCTATATAATCATAATGATGAAGAGAATTTGAATAAAATTAGCTCTTAATTGCATTTGAATTCTGCATCTCTGCAACATAAAGCTCATAACTCCCCTATGGAATTTCACTATTTTTTTCTTTTATGATCAGTTGGAGAATTGAACATGGGCATTGACTGCCATATGTTTTCATTACTTCAGCAAATATGTAAAAAGAGCAAAATTTATTAATTCACTGATATTTGAATGAACTGTCTTCTGTAGTTTATACCAACATATACATTTAGGTAGAATTCAATGCATATGAGAATTAAAGTTAATCGATAATAGGCAGGTCTGTTCCTATCTTAAACGTTTGCTGTCTGATTTACATTTTGTGATGAATCTGGAAAGGGTGGAGATGTAAATTGGGGAATTGTGTTATTCTTTGTACCTACATTCACATATGTATACATATGAACACATATGTATTCACAGGTGTGACTCTCCTTTCCAAAGGCAGTAGAGGATGCACAGAAAAAGTAACTACGGGAAGGTAAACAGTAAAGATGAACAGGCTGAAATGCATTTCCCATCAAAACAGATACTCAGAGCATACTGCCTTCATGACCTTACGGAAAAGTCTCCAGCTTTGTAAGTTGCATTCATAATGAAAATACACTCTGAATGACAGTGTAGTCTATAACACTTTCATACACTACCAGGTACTAAGCAAAAGTGTCATGAATCTCACTCTTCTGAACAAAGCACCCAGCCTTTACTGGATCTTTTCAAAGCTGGAAAAGGATTAAAAAAAAGGTCTCAAACTGCATCAAGAGCCATTGCTTGTGGTTAAAATGATCTCTCCTCGGTATATTCTAACAGGATCAGGTCCACATTTTTATTTTTTACCTTAGGTTACTAACGTTCATGTGGTGCAAACTGTATGGGACATTGTTTCTCTCAATATGCCAAAATTAAATTTTTGATTCTTCTCTGACTTTTTTCTCTCGCACTATTTGCAGACATCCTGTTGCTTCAGTCTGGCATGAAAAGACATGTCCAATAGGAAAATGGTTTAACTGTGTGTGATCTGTACTTTTTCCTGATATGTAAGATGAGTAGCTCTCATGGGTAGGATTTGTTTTCAGAAAGGAAACAGAACAAAATCTGACAGTGAGTGGGATACAATAGAGAATATTCATATATAACGTATGAGTCAATATGTTTCTATGCTAAAACTGTGTCATTTTATAAACATTTATTCCATGGATACACATGTATTCAAAGTTTGATCTAAAAGAGAATTTTATGGCCATGTAATAAACCTCAGTACAGGTCATGTTCTGTAGAAACATTGAGAGCTTATAAATCATTAATGTCACCAATTCCCTGCAGGTTTTGAGATTATATAAAAAAAGAAGCCTTACATTCAGGGTGGTACATAGAGCACTCACAGAATCTTACAGTCCTATGGAGGCTAATTTGTCCCAAATATCTAGGCCAAAATGTCTCCTGCTGTACAAATGCAAAGGAGTAGAAGAAAAGTGTCTAGAATGATTAGCTAGGTTTAAGTATTAGCACAAAGAAGGAAAATATTTTTGGAACTTAAGTAGTTCCAACCATACACGTTCAAATGCTGTTCACACTGCCTACCACTGCCCATCCCCTAAACCCAAAGACAATTCCAGGCTGATTTGCAATTTTGGAGACATCAGGTTTTCTCATTTTGGTGCTGTCCACCACGGGTCATCTAAGGTAGCGGTCGTCTTGCTGAAAATGTACATAATAGGAAGTTCTAAATTAAATTCAAAGGTTTTTGGTGTACAACATCAGAGAATCCCTTTTGAGTATAATTATAGCGCTTTTGAGAATTGCTTGCAAATTAAAAAGGATGAAAAAGCTACAAGCCAGAATGCCAGCACTTGGAGCACTTTGCTACTCAGGAAGGATATGAGAACATGTGTAAGAGAAGGACGTACTTTATCCCATGTCCACCTTTAAATTTCCTGGCATATTTCAGCATGACAGAGAAATGCCCTAAATTAATTTGAACAATGGAGATTTTCTAGCTCCTATTTTTAAGGCAGGAAAAGCTTTATTTATATGGCCAGAAACAGCCTATACTTGTATGAGATAACTGGCCACAGTCTAAGTTTTCCTGGGATGTGAGAAAATGAAGAGTTTTCTCAGAAACATTAAGACTCCACAGGAGGGCATTTAAGCACCGCTTCCTAGAGAAAATATTTCTGCATGAAGATGAAAATACATTCTAGTTAAACTTCACAATAAATTTAATTATGCATTATGAAACAGGGTTAAAGGTGAAGGGAAAGTGAAAGTCTTAAGAATGAGAAATGACATTATTTAAAACAGATATTAAACAACTGCAAAAGAATGCTTTTTTTTTTACTTAGGAAGTTGTGGAAAAATGACCTAGTGGGTCATTTTATCCTCTTGGGCCTCTGAGGAAAGCAATTGCATATGAAGGATAACCACAGCAGTTTGATTAACTAAAACGTAGATCCCTACCCGAATCCAAACCGAAGACTGTTGTTTTGTCACCCTCAACATAATCCACTGAAAAAATCAAATGAGTCTGAAATACTACTTCTTGGTTGGCAGGCTGCTTTTATTGAAAGGATGCTTTTCTTTCTCCTATATTGCTGGTAGCCCTGGAACAACTGTGATAAGCAGTGAGCACAATGTCTTGATGTTCTTTGGATGAATCTGTATTCCACTTGAATTGCACAGTTTACAGTCCAGCGCAGCACATAAAGACATGCTGGGGTAATAGATGTGGAAATCCAGCAGACAAATTTTTGTGTGTACTAAAGGCACCTATAGGTACTGGTGAAAAAAATTTAAACTCTTAGATGGATCAAGCTTTGATCTGTATTTTCCTTACTGAACATATTGCAATTCATTTGAAAATCATAAGAAAATAGTAATAACACAAAAAGGTATGTAGATATAGCTAGCAATATTAGAAAAAAAAAACGGGAATGTAGAAAAATCCAGAGATTTTCATTAGTTTTCTAACTGTAGTGACAGAGAAGTAACTAACATCTCAAAAGGAAATTGCCTAAATTTCAGATATGTAATCCCATCACACAAGCCTGTGGCAGAATCATTACGTCAGGAGCTTCAAATGAAAAATTTTTGTATTTTCCTGAAAGCACTCTGGCTAGGTTTTGGTTTTTTTGGTAGGGGGTATCACTGATGTTAATTTCATTTGATATGGCATTTTCATATCCATTAATCTGTAAGACAAGTCACTGTATAACTGGAATGTTGTCTAAGAGTAGGAGTAAATTGTTTCTACTTCCAGTAGAGGACTCAGTTGCAGATGGATCTTTCAACAATTCAAATAGGTTGTTTTTGTTGTTTGGTTGTTTCTTTTCTGGGATACTCCCCAGCTTACCTTACCTATGTATGAAACAGTAACAACACTGCAGATGTCTGAGTCAACACACTGCACATCCTGCTAGAAAATTGACCTTGGTCATAGGTTTAATGTGCAACTGGAAACTGCACTGTAAGGCTATGCTATTTTTATCCCTGAAAGTCAGGTGGTACCCTTGAAAAACAAGTTCAAGATGTTGAAAGAGTCCTCAATTTGCAATGTAATGAAAATAGATTTAGCATGCACATGAAACAGTTAATTTATTTTCATGACAAGTGACAGTTCTGAGTCACCAATCTGCACATGTGATGCATGAGAAGTACTTACACACTGACCCTGGCAGTGGCTGTCTGGTTTAAGGTAACTACAGAGTGGTTTTAATACAACCCTAGAGTCACAAAAAATGTGCATGGCCATTCCTCTGTCTGAATAAATAAGCCAACTCTGCTGGAACATTCTAAAAGGAGTAAAGCCGGAAGTGATATCTAGAAGTGAAAGAAAGAAAGTATCAGTCATGAAAGGAGTAATGATGAGCCATGATCAAAATCACTGAAAAAAAGAACTCAAGGTGTATTTCCCCTGAGAACACATGTGCACAGTCATATGCAGACACACACAAATAAAATCAGTGGAAGAACTGGGCTTTGATTTTTCCCTGAACTTCTGTTATCTGTCAAGGGCACACTTTTTGTCTGTCACTGCAGATTCTACAAGCCAAGCACACTGCTGATACTGGTCTTCATGAAAACTTAGCTTAGAAAGAACCACAGTCAATGCAGCTGCTTCCTCCTCCACATTTTGAAGATTACAGATAATAGAAGTAATACACAAGAAAATGATTCATGGCTCAGAAATCAAAGTCTTACTGGGAGGATAAAAACTCTACAGCAGAGGAGATGGAAAAAACATAAATCTGAGCTGTGTAAAAAACATCTCCCCCTTAAATTCTGTCTTTTCTGTAGAGGAAATGGGACAAAAAGAAAATAGACTCAAGGAGAAAAGCAAATCTAGAGCAGAATAGTCAGTCTATTCCCCTCCAGGCTTATAAAGAGCAAACTTGAAGCAAAATCCTTGTAAGTCCTTGGGAAAAGGATACTCTTGGCAGGTGGCAAATATAGAAGCTTTGTGAAAACCGGTATTTTCCTAAGGGGAATGAAAAAAATTCTTGAGAAGGTGCCAGAAGCCACAAAAGTAATTTTGATTCAATATGATTATTGATAAAATCTCTGTAGCAATAGCCCCATCATAGCAAGCTAAGTTCTTCAGTTTGGTTTCAAAAGAAATTACCAGATCTGCTTTCAAGCCTTGATCTACCACCTCAGGCTGAGCTTAGACAGAAAAGTCCCCTCAGCTTGTGCTCTTCTCTAAAGGGAGAAGGCTCAAGGTGCCCCTTTGCATTACAGTGAAATAGCATAAAGAGATGGACAAGGTCTTTCTATTACTGGTAGGCCAAGGCTAAATGCAGAGCAGGAGTCCAGGTCCTATTGCATAAGTATTAGAAACACTGTAATAGGTCTGTAAAGGGATTTTAATCAGTGTCTCAAAGTTAGCTGAAGAATAAAAATTCATTAATTTGTGGTTCTATGGTGCCTTTTTTTCTAGATCCTGCACAGAATGCCTTCATTTCAGGGAAAACAAGAGTAGTTCCCTTATTCAGTATTACTGTGGAGTCAACGGACTGATTTTCTCTGCTTGCACTTTTAATTCCAGTTCAGCTAAGAGGGTATTGAGAATGTGCTGATAAACTGTCACTGTCATTCTGTAAGTACAACACTCATACAGCAGTGGTCAGGAAGGACAGCTTTGCTTTAAGTCTGTGTAGAGTTGCCATTTGCTGAAAACCCTTGCTTGATCTTTGACTCATGCAATGCAGTGTCAAAAACTCCCACCAAATTAATCTCCTGTTTGTGCACCTGTTCTCCATGAAATTGGGTAAGTTTGCTTTCCTGGTAGATCACCACTTAGAAAATTCATTAGATATTTAGAAAGCAATCCTCAACACTAAGATAGCATCCTGCATATTTAATTCAAGGTTCAAAACAGGGCCCAGACCAGATTTATAGGATTTTTGCCACAGTGACTAGATGAGTCTTCATCATTCTGATAGAATACAGCAGCCTAAGCAGATCTTTAGAGGGGTAATGATGGCCCTTTTTGCTGACTACTTTTCAGAATGCAAGCAGTGTTTCATGAGGTGCAGTTAAATAAGAAAAATACTTCTGGAACACAAAGATGTGTATTCATGCATAAACCAGTTTTCTGATCTTTATCTCCAACAATAGCCACTATCCAAGAACAGCCTTGATCAGGCAGTAAATCAGGTAAAAAGAAAAATGAAATTGTCATTTGTGGGACCAAAATAAAACCTATATTTCTGAAAGAAGAATACAGTTATTTTTGCAACAGGAAAACAGTTATGATTCCACAATCTTCCTTGGTTTGTGTCAAAACAAATTGCACCGAGATAGATGATTTTCAGATTTACTCTGGTTAGTCAATAGTGTAGGAACAGTTAATTGTTGTGGCCTCTGCTGATTAATGGATCCTTCATAATTTGATGAGCATGGGATGAAGTGAGCTGCATGAAATGACAAATATCTTTGCTTTCTTTAATCCTCTTTGCCCTCAGATAGTAAGCTTTCAGCTGGCTCTTTTTAAGGACTGCAAAGGCCATCAGCTCTGTGGTGCTCTTACTCCTGTACTCAGGTACAGCTGTGTGTTGGCCTAGGCGACATATCACTGTCACTAGATGTTACACAGAGGTAGCTATGAAGTATGTGGCACATTATACTGTAGTTCTGATGGGAAAATATGACTTCATGTGCGGCAAAATATCGCTGCACTATGGGTTGATACAACACACAGCATGGACGACCCTCAGGGCAAAACGAGATAAGTTGTCACAGTATTGGCTGCAACCACAAGGAGAAATTCTTCTAAAGGTAAATTTTCATTTGACTGGTTAGGCACTCCTGCTTTTTCTACCTTCCTTGCAAGCAAAATAAAAATCTGTATTTCTTAGCCAGTCTTCATAACTGTAACTGAATTTCATTTGCACATGCAACTGAATTTACATGAACTGTCCTGCAATGACACTCAGCATCTTTAGTACTAATAATGTTGGTTTTGATGCATGTAATACACAAAAAAAAAGAGAATCAATTTGTTTGTGGTTTTTTGTTGTTGTTGTTTTTAATAGTTTCCCAGCAATTTAGTACTTTGGATCTTCCAATTTGGAACAAAAGCACAGTTTAAAATTTTGGCATTTTCCCTGAAACAGAAACCCTGTTTTCCACAAGGTTAAACAGCAGATTTTGTATATGTTCAAGAAAGAATACAAAGCAGAATGTTTAGTAAATGCTCTGGGAATATAAAACAGGAGCTTTTACTAACTGCAAAGGACTAGGGTCTGTATTATCTCCTGTGAGAGAAATTATACCAGATTTTTGACAATAATATATGGTCACGGAAGGAAATTCAAATTTATTCATAGGCAAAGTTTTTTAAAAACTACGAATCATATCTGTAAAGTTCATAGAGAAATTAAATTAATCAGGATGGTAGGAATACACCCACTCAGTTTCCCAAAAGGCTATGTCACTCAGTCACATTCTAATAAAGGCTATTGCCTGCTGAGATGAGGTTTCACTTACATTAATATCTAGAAATAGCTCACGCTTTGGAGACTGATATTTCTAGAAGCACTCAGATTCAGGATATGAGGAATATGAGTGAAAGAAAAATGATATTGGTTATTTTTTGTCATTAGTCGTAAGAGCCTATTACAAAAAAATTTATCAAACATAGCTGAGACACAAAAGACCACAGATTGATTCGTGATTGGTCAAACACCATAAACCCCAAGCAACAAATATATGATGTGAATATTTCTGCATCACCTCAGTCTTATAGGCTGAGTTATAGTACTCTTTATTGTGGATGGGGTTTGTGTTATTTATAGATCACACAAATATTAGTTGTTTTAAATTAAATCAGACAGCCTTTTCTTACTGCACCTATTGTAAGAGCTACCTTAAAACACAGCGGACAAATAAAACATGTGTGTCCATTGCACAGAGTTTAAATTTTTGAAGTGTGATTTAGAAGGGCCTTAAGCAGTTCCTCTGCCTTTGGTAGTGAATTTCACCTCCTGAAATATAAAACAGACTGAAGCAAGACTACAGTTTTCCTCATGGCATTCCAATTTTGAGTGTGTGTGAAGCAGAAATTTATACATGATACTGATTTACTCTATCACCAGATGATCAAATTGGAGGATGTACACCTCCTATCATCACTCAGCCTGGAAACCAGAGACTGCTACAAAAAACTCCCAGTGCTTTACATGGAAACATCTTGTCCTGATACAGTTAACATCTGATAACCATCTTGTCAAACTTTGTACACCTATAACCAGAGATTACAATGATACGTTTTGCCATCATGCTACCATTTACATCCTATAAGCATAGTAATGATAATGATGCTGACAAGAGCACCTGACAGCAGCACAGATGTTGAGAGATATTATTATGCAATCTGTATTATCACTAATCTACATAAACTTAGTTGACTTATCCAAGTTGCCACATTTACCATAAAATAAAGAAGAATATTGATGTTCTAAATTAAAAGATAAGCCATTTTTTGTGTATTTTCATAGACAAAATTTTTCAAATCACATCATGCTTTCATAGCAAAAAGCCTTTTGAGCAGACAGATGTAAGTTCCCACCCTTTTTCCAACTGAGTTTCTACCCAGGAGTAAGCAGAAGGAAACCAGATAACTTACGATCTCCTTGGCAGCGCACAGGACCCACGGAGACCTTGGCTTCAGACCCAGGCCGGTCAAGGTCTCCAACCACCACCTGGCTGACTGGTAAGTGCTCTTTGTACGACAACATCCCAGAGTCTTTCCTCCTGAATTACAGAGAGACAAAAAGAAAGCAGTTGTGAAACATATGATATTATTTTCCTTAATCTAAACATCAAAAGAATAGGTATGCAACAATTGCATGCAGCTCAAACCCCATTTTAGTTACCAAGACCACTAAAATTCAATTTATAGTCATGTCTTAGAGCCCCTCATTTCAACTGCAGCAAATAACCTAGTGCTTTTTTCATGCTTGGACCAAATCACTGTGCACAGTTACAACATTTTTCCTTTATTATTTCAAGAGCTGAACCCAACTGGCATTGAGTGCTCTTTCTTCCAAAGAGAAAATGAAATAAGCAATATTTAATGAGGTACTTTATCTCTCAGCTGGTTTGCTTCTGTGTTTTTTTTTTTTTTGGTTATAGTTTTTTTGTTGGTTTGTGTTTTCTGTTTTGTTTTGTTTGTGTTTTTATTTTTTTTTAATATATATAGACACGCATATAAAAGACTAAATTATCCACACAGGAAAGAATACCCTATATATAGTGTTAAGACTATACTTTTTGACACAAAAGAAAGAAAGAAAGGGGAAACAATAAATCCATCTATTTCTCTCTCTTTCCCTTCCTCTCTTTCTTTTTAGCTCTATCCTGCCATGTAATTGAGTATATAAAGTAAGGAATTTTTTGATCTAAAAAATCAATTCCTTTGTTCAAAAATACCCCAGGATGAAGGATGAATTCAGTATCTGGAAAAGTTAACTGAACCACACAGCATGACTATAACTGAGAACTTGAAATGATTTCAGGAAAATGAAAGTCTTTTTCATCTCTAACTTGGATGACTGCAAGATCTGACTCATTATATTGCTAATAACTGGGCAGCACAGCAGGGATCTGCATGATCTGTGGTAATGTTCAGAGCCTTCCAGTAGCACAGTAGTGTTTTCCTGTAGCATCTCCAGTCATCATCCTTATTTGGTCCATCTGAAGAGATGGAAGGCAAAACACTCTTTTTAAAAAGAAGCACAACTAAATTAATTAAGAAAACAACCATCACATTTTCGAACAACAGTTCATTGGAACTAGTGTCTGTTCTCTGTGATGAAGAGAGTAATTAGAGATTTAATTACTAGAGTTTATCAAATAGCAGATGACTTTTACTTAAGCTATGTGTTCTTCCCCTTCAGGGAGCTTGCCTTGCTTCTTTGTGTTATGTGACCCTTTGTGTTGCTGAGATCATTAACCCTCTTTGGCTGGACACAGCTACACCAGGTGCTCTGTCAGTGAGGTTGCTACAGGACATTGTTAGAAAGTGGGGAAAATGGAGAGGAAGAACCCCTGCAGGCTGCTCCTGCACATTGTGCTGGCCTGTAGCATACTGCTTTTCATCCCCAGATTGCCATGACCTTTACAAAGGCATCCTTTTCATCAATTTGGAGACAACCAGTATAAGAAAGGAAAGATTAAAGGACTTCCCATCTAAGAAAGAAAAAAGTGAATAACAAAGACAGGTATGTAGACCTAATCTTCATCACTGTTAAAGACTGCATCCATGGGACCCACTCCTTTCTAATAGAGGATAAATATAGGTCATCACTTTACTTTTTCTGAGGTTTTCCTCTGAGACTGGCTTTCTCTGCTGATTTTTACTCTTTGAAAGAACACTTTAAAGTTGGACATATCTATTTAAAATAAAGAATTCTTCAAAGAGTGGTAAAAAGAAAACTATTGGCATTTCTCTTCTTTCTTTCTTTCTTCTCTCACAAAACCAGCTAATATTTCAGCTCCAAATAAGGATGATAAAGGGCGGCACTTTTCCAGTCACCAATAGCTTTCACCTACTTCGAAGGAAATAAAAAAGAGCAGTAACAATCTTCTCCCTCTTTACTGATCCTTTTTTACTCATTTTAATATCTTATTTATGCACTTAGTGATAAGGTCACTTTAAAGCTGTTGCCATGACAATAAAAGCTAAATGTTAGAGCTCTTTTCAGAAATAGCCTTATTTTCTGGTAATCACTTGTGTCATCATTGTAGCGAATGCATTTTCCCCTACACTGAAACTGTTGAGGACTAGGAGTGCTGAACTAAGAGTTGAGAGAGGTGAGTTGCCTTTTCACCAGCAGAATCTGGGTAGTTCTTTCGTTCTGGACAAAAATAGGATGACGATGATTTTTGGCCTGCACATGCACCAGTATGACAAATAGACTCAAAGACTGAATGGCTTTTTTATGCTTTTCTAATGTAGTTCCTCTGGACACACTAATCAGTGCTGACAAAATCAAAAAAAGTTTTAAGCCAAAGACTAATTATTATGCTTGACTTTGTACAACACACTTAGAAATAATCACAGCTCAGACACTCAATTCCTGCAAGTGATAATGCTTCTGACGGTATTTAAAGACTTTGCACATTAAGAGGGTGGAGAAAGTCTCTGAAGTTTTTCCTCACCAAAGAAAATCCCCTCAAGAGAATAAAGATTGAATTCAGAGAGTGTCATATTCCTATTAATAGCCAAATGGGAGATGAATGAATCTGATCAAATCCTGTAATTATTACCAGGAGATATTGATGAAATCTCAGTGTAATTTTCTATTCCTAATTTCTTTTCCTATATATAACAATCTGCAAAGTGCTTCAGGGTGCCTTTGAATGAAAGTAGCAGATATTAGTGTGAGATTTATCATTGTTTTGATTATGATCATCTACTTATTCTTTATAAGCATTCTGTGGTATGCAAAAAAGAAATGCATTATACATGTATCAGCAAATGACTTATTGAGAGTAATGATAAGATTCTGTATCGTTATTAATTTGTTTATATAATGATTTAATACAACCTGACTTCTGCTACTGGAGTAATTTATTTTCTCTGATTTTGTTGGACTTCACTTAATTATCAGTCCAGCCATACGAAGTAAAACAAATAAAGAATGTACAACAGGTAGGAATGGACTAAATTTTAAAAGATACGGCTTCACGAGTTGAGGAACTCAAGTCATTTTGATGATACAAATGAAACACCTACTGGATTGGAAATGTAGTGTTAAGCACATATAATTTAGTGCTTAGCAGTGGTTTGAAGAATGCAAACTCCGAAGTACGACCATTCCAAAGGTATACAATTTTCCACCTCTCACAAGACCCAGCTTTTTACTGTGTAAGCACCTCTGTATTAATCCCTGCATTTCCACAATCTATTTGAGGGAGGTATAAAGCAGTTTAGTCCAGTTAGGATCTGCAAACAAATTTCTGTAAAAACATTGCGAAGAGCACAGCCATACCAAATATTGGTATTTTCTCTCATCCAAAAATATCTGGCAAGAATTTTATTTATATTAAAATTGCTAAGAAGAATGAATATTCCAGATAATTCAATGAACAATGCAATTTTGGCAGCCAATGTAGTAATCTGGAAGTGAGTTACTTGGAAATATGCAAGCTCTAATTAACGGGATTAAAACCAGGGCAAACAAAAACTAGGATTAAAGCAAAACTAACTAACTCTTGGAAGGTTTTGATAAAATTTAGCTAACTTTTTAATAGACATACTATGCAGCACAAAAGCTATGCTTTTAGATTCACCCTTACCCAGGGCTCTGCCCTTTGGAATTGTAAACTGTAAACCATATACTCTAGGACAGAAGTTTTTATTTCCACTGCTGTTCTCAGGGATTCTTAGGGCTCTTTTGTCCCTTTCCCACATGATTTGTCACCTCAGATGCCCTTATATGTTAAGTTGGAGCTAATGACTCACCCTTGATTCGTCTGACAAGGGGTATTATGGAAAATTTCTCATTACTGTACAGGGTCATAAAAACTGACAGACGATCGTAACTCAATTTAAGTTTTTTTTAGCACACTGGCATTGGACAGGGTAAGATCCTAGGAAATATGTAGTTCCTAGCAGCAAAAGGAGGAGGAACTCTTACAGTTAAGACTTATCTTAAGGCAAATAAGCTTCTCTAGCATGCATAAGATATTTTAACATTTGAGACCACTCACCTCCTGAAAGTCCAAACAATTTGACGAAAAATGATCTCATCCCAGCACCCAAATTACTGACATAAGTCCACACTTTGACTTCTATTAGTAAAGATCAATTGTACTAAAGACATGAGTCTGATGGTGCAGCACTCACAACTAATCCTTGTTTAGAAATTACAAAAGATTGAATTGACTAGATTAAATTAATTTAAGGGGAGATACACTGAGAAATTGGTCAGAAATATGACTAATTTAAAAAATCCATCAGGAAGGAGACTGAGAAAGTTGACACTGTTTCTACAGGTTCTCTTTCCTGAAAGAACTTCCTGACTTTCCTTTCCAATAGGAGTTTGTGAGAAACTGAATAACCACAGCAAAGGTGAATAATGGAGAGAACAAACGGGGCTCTGCTTTCAATTGAACAATATGGAACCAGTTTCTTACAAAAATCTGCCTTTTCTGAGTTTTCGCTCATATTCTCCTTCCAAAAGACCAGTGGAGACAGAAAGTCTCTTCAGGCTGAGCAGCTCCTCTTACAAACTTCATTTCTTTAGTGTTATTTCAAAGAAACAAAGGAGATTTAGGGTTCTCTTCTTTTGAGGTCCAGCAACTCTTCTGACTTGATCATTAATTTTTCTTATTTCTATACTGCGATATTTTAAGAATGAAATCTAGGAATTCTAACATGCTGTAACTGATCTTTGCATCTGTCAACAATTTAATCAATGTTACGTTTGAGTTTCAATTTTTTGTAAGTAAGTCAGTGAACATATGTGGCACTTCCTTTAGAGGAAATGCTTAACTGGGATGTCCCTTTCACCTTGGGTAATTACAGAGACAAGATTGCTCAGGATTCAGCTGAAGCCAAGAAAAGAAACTTCTCCTGTGAACGTAGAGCTGAAAATGGATGATATGGGAATTTTCAAAGAAAAAATTGACATTGGAAAGGGCAACAGCTTGCTCAAATTTTTTATAGTAGTTCAATTTCATCTGGCATTTTTAAATCAGTATTTTGTATTTGATGTATTTGATGTCACAACGTTTCAAAATTTGAAAATTCTTTTAAAAAATAATAGTTTATAAAAGTATTTAAAATATCCCACAATTAACGATGGCCAAAAAGTTTTTTAGTCATCCTAAAGTTCTAAATGCTTTGTTTTATGACAGAAATGAGAAAACTCTCCTCTGAAGAAGTATAATCAATTAAAGGACAATCAATTAAATGCTCCATTCAGCTACTTAACATGCCCCAGAAAATTAAATGTCTGTCTTCCTATATCACTTTGACAAAGAGAAACCTACATTTATTCCGTGATCCCATCACAGATGCTGAACCTTCCTCTGGAACAGCACGAGACTTTAGCTCTGAAGGAAGAAAATCACGAAAGACTCTACTTATTACCTGTTTTAAAAATTGCCTATCTTAAACCACCAAGAATTTTAATTAACTTTTGTACATCTGGATGCATTACAGTGATGGTAATATTTTACTGTGTGGACACTAGAAGCACTTATCTAATGAAATGTATGTTTTTAATATCTGCGCTACTGATTGCACTGGTTGCAAGGTCTATGCAGATAAAGGATGAATTCTTTGCTGCATCTATTCTACTGACTAGCCACAAGCCTTTGGAGCACATCCTATCGAACTATCAGACCAAGTGTACTTCTGGAAGGATTTTTAGGGCACAAGGATCTGTTTTGGAAGAAATACTAAAAATCTCAGAGCAGCAGCTCAGAGGCTTCATTTCTTGGAGTTCTTGACAACTTTGACAGTTTTATTTTGTGTGACTGAAAGAGTTAAATAAAAATAATTGACTGTGGCATGACAAAATAACAGATGGCTCTAGTTAATGCTGACTTCAGCCCCTATATAGAGGTTGAGTTCATCATGGCACTGAAGTGCATAACTTTGTGTTGAATTTGGTCCAGAAAACTGAAAGAAGAATGGGACTTACTGCATCCAGAAAATGTCACTAACACCCAATTGTATAAGCATCTACCACTACTCTTACCCTTCCACTGGCACTCATGGCACTGGCACTGGATGTGCTCATCCTCACATCCCATCTATGCATAACCTCATACTAAAAAAAGCTGAAACCAGTCTACGGCAGGCACTATGGGGAATATAAGGATGCTGTGGTTTAGCTCATGTCTTGAGTTGCTTGTATAGCTTTGACACCAAATATTTTGGGAAAAGGTCTATGCTGATCATACCTTGGAATGAAGCAATTAATTGGATAACCTCACAAAATCTCCATATGTATGAGAAGTATGACTGAAAAAGGGCAACAAATCAGGTGAAGGGTCTGGAGCACAAGCCCCATGAGCAGCAGTTAAGGAGCTGGGGTTGCTTAACCTGGAGAAAGGGAGGCTCAGGAGAGACCTTATCACTCTCTACAACTACCTGAGAGGAGGTTGTAGAAAAGTGGGGGTTGTACTCCCAAGTAACAAGGACAAGAGGAAATGGACTCCAACTGCATGAAAAGAGGCTTAGATTGGAAAAATATCACAGGTGACATTTTGAATGACAGAAAATTTAGATTACTCGCTAGACATCACGTAGAAGAAAGCATACAAACACCCCTCTTCTAAATAATAATCTAAGTAGCCAATAAAGAGACAAAACATAGGAGAAGTACTGTCACATATTATTAAAATTCCATGTTACTATTTGACTATTTATTTTCTTCCTGTAAAGGTCCCTACCACATCTGTACTGATTTTTAAAAAAACTTAGGTATTTGAGCCTATTTTTCCAGTAAACTCTCTCCATTCTACGTGTATCTATAATCAGTTCACATTTTTTAAAAGACTGTATTTTACGGGTATTGCACATAATCTGTGTCCCCTCAGAAGACCTCAGTTTCAGTCTTTAGAGGCAACTATCACATTGTACTTTAATTTTGTCTCCAGCCTCAGCCCCAGAAGATTGCTTCCCATTTTACTTTCATGAGTGTGTGGAAGAAGGCAAATCCCCAGTAGCGATCCGTCTCTCAGAGTGGCACCTACCCCATCAGGACAGATGACCAGTTTTATTCAGTCCTTCTTACATAGCACACATCTTGTACATCTGTAGCTCTTTTCTCCTCACAAGGATTTCTTAACCTACTGCTGTTCAAAGCTGGAATCACTGATCCTACAAATTATTATTTTTTCTTTCTACTTCGCTAATAAATTGAAAAGTTGTTTCTAACTGAAAAATGATTAGTAAAAGCAATCTAAAAATGAATTCTGTGACAGAACTGTGAAATTTTTCACGTTGTTTTAATCACTTGTTAGATCTATGGAAGGTAGACCTTTTAAATGATCCTGCAACTGGTAAGTAAATGGGGAATAAACAGCTATGTAAAAAGTCAAATGGAAGAAGAAATTTGTAACAACCGTCGCTAAAATAACATCCTACCAAAATGAAACCCTAAAGGATTATCTACAAATTGTGCTATAAACATAATGAACGATGTTTCTGAGGAAAGAAAGTGGGGTCTATTATAACGAAAGCACTCTAGTTAGATGAAGAATTAAATATCCCACTACAAACCATTTTAAATGTACACCCATTCATCAGAAATAATTATCTGAAACTGAATGCTCCAAGATATTCAAGCACATTTAAAGCAATGGCGCAGCATAGAGGTAATTAACAGATGTCTTTATTCGTTTTGTAAACACTTTGCTATCAAGCACAAGCAAAACTAGGATACATTCCCTCTGCTAGTAAACACACACATATATCTCTCAGAATTGATTTAATTTCAATTGAGTTCCTTTTTTAATGCTTTTGCTAAAAAGATGGATGACCTTGTTTTGTAGTGAAATGGAAATTTATCTGTAGGTTAATTTCTTCCTGACCTTTTTGTGTTTTTATGATATCATTACCTCTTGTCTGTGTGTGTGTATATCTCCACGCGCAGTGGAGTGAGTAACTGGGGAAATGAGAAAGGATACTACACAAGGTACTTACTGAAGTTTTAAAAAAATTGTAATTCCTGAAATGTGTACAACTGTGTCAGCTCTAGAGGCAGTTGGGTTATGCGGGACTGTACACAGAGATTCTCTCACTGCATTTACTCACAGCATTATGAGAAAACTGAGTGACAGATTAGGATCTGAGCCACAGGGAAGGCACACATGGTATGCCACACTTTGTGCTAAATATTAGGCCAAATGCAGATGCCCTTGTTTAGAAAAATCTGTTTTGCTGCACTGACTGTAGAATGTCAAGCATTTATTTAGTGTTTTGTTGATCACACTTATACAGGATTAGCGACATATTCATTAGTCAGATTGCTCCACTTTATTGCTCTGATGAGTTTCCATTATCCTCTTTGTTAGCCTTTGAGCTCAACTTTCCTTACATCACACATCACCACTTTTTTTCTCGACAAAAGACTGGCACAGACTTAGCAGAATTCACCATTCATTTCCTAACACAATTCCATCTGAGCTGAGCCTGTCTTTTCCTAGCACAATACTCGATGAACTCCCCCAAGATTTTTTCTACCAAGTCTTCTGTGACAACCTTGACTGCATGGACTGTAATGGCTCTGGGCCACAGGTTTCTAACAACTTGTGACAATACGGTCATGTACAAAGGAGGCTGATGATGAAGTGAGTGAGATTCCCCCTCCCTCTTATCTATAAGAATGGTGCTTTTCAGGACTCAAGCAATTCTGGGCAGATTTTATGGGGAAGCTGATCCTGAAGCAATTGGGTTGTGCTTCTCTGGTATTTCAGACTGCGGCATTTTTTATCAGCGTTGGGTGAAGACAGAAATTAAAATATAATACAACCTAGGTCCAAAGGCCTAGGGCTCATGGTATTCACAGAGTATCACTGACAGCCTAGCCAATGTTAAGCTGCATTTCAATGGGTAGGTATGTTAATTTGCCAAACGTTGATGCTTCTTTTCTGACAGCTTAAACATAGTTTACTGCAGATGCTTCTTGCCTTAAAGCAAGCCTATGAGATAAATATTGCCTCATGGACATAGGGATACCAAGAAGTCTATTGCTTCTACCTATAGCAAGACTATGCAGGCAATGCAAGAAAAGTTGCAGTCACTGATGACAGCTCTCTGCTACTGCAGGCAGCCACATCACTTTATCTCTTGCAGAATCTGAACATGTCTGCACTAGTTAAATCCAGGAGGGAGCTAATTTTCTTTACAGTATCTCCTGCGTTGTTATGGTTTGGATTTGTGACCAAACCAGTATGACAAAGGGATGTTTTTGTTATTTCTTGATCAGCAGTACTTGCATGGTCAAGGCCTTTTCTGCTTCTCACATCATCATGTGAAGGAGGAAGGTGAGATATTCAGTGATGGCATTTTTCTTCCCAAGCAGTCATTACACATACGGAGCACTGCTTTCCTGGGGATAGCTGGAGGCCTGCTTGCCCATGGGAAGTAGTGAATGAATTCCTTGCTTTGCTTTACTCAAGCATGCCACTTTTGTTTTAGCTGATAAACTGTCTCTATCTCAACCCACAAGATTTTGGACTTTTCCAAATCTCTCTTTCACCCCAGTGAGAGGCTGTGAACAAATTTCTGTGTTGAACTTAACAGCTTGCTTAGGAAGAATTTGCCTGTTCTTCCCCAGTAGTCTTATCTAAAAACTATTCCAGAATGGCAATCTTCACTGAAAATGTTAGAAAGTGCACAGTACTTGCATCATCCATTTATAGACCTGTTTTCCATGACTCTGTTAAATCTCTTCCTGAATCCGTGTCTGCTTGCACAGCCTCCTTTGGCAGCCAGTTCCAGAAGTTCGCTAGTGTAAAGTAGTACATTTTCTCCATCTGTTTAAATCAGGTCTTATCCCAGAGAGCAGGTTGGTACCAGCTTTTGGTGTCTTTGTGCTCTCCTCGTGTGCACTGTGTAATGGTGTCCTATCGCATGTGAACTTCCCATCTTTTTTTTCTGCTGGCGAAAGACAAGAAGTGGTTCTATGTGTATGCAACAACATCCCTGCTCCTTCTGAGCAGGGTATTCTACTGCCCTTAAGGGCACAAACCAGAAATGGGGTCAGCAAGGAAATTATGTAAATATTATATAACAAATCACTAAATCACAGAATGGTTGGGATTGGAAGGGGCCTCCAGAGATCATCTAGTCTGACCCCCTTCATAAACTTCCAGAAAGATATGAGTTTTTTTTGTATTGTTTACAAACAACAATAATCTGGTTTAAGATTATAGAGGAGTCACTGATAACAAAGCAACAGAACCTGGAGGTTTGCCAATACATTCTTCAGCTGTATCAATATAATTTATATTGAATGTATATGTATTTATACAAGGTCAAAAGTGATTTGCGAGCATTAATATATCAGAAGTGGAAACTGAAATTAGGTAAGAATCATGACGAGGTAGGTGTTATAAATTTTCAAAGTAAATCACTAGAAGGTTCTTAAGAAAATTGAGTAAGTTAAGAAACTTAAATGAAGGCGGGTTGGGTTGGTAGGCTGAAAAACCAAGTACACAATTTTGTTCGTTGTACAACTAAACAAAATATATAACTAGAGACATAATAATCAGTATGTCCATTTCCTCCTACAAACTTGAACTATTTCAGTCACACATTGTTATGTTTGTCACCTATAAATAAGTGTTCCATGTATAAATTCTCTCAGAAGACAGAATCAGCATAAATATTTTATGTAGGAAAATACAAGATGAGCACATGCATTCAAAAAACACACAACTTATTTAGAAACTGAAGCTGAACTACTACAGTGGTAATGAAAGCAAAAAGAAAATCATGTTCTGCCTACGTATTGATTCCGTATAATATATATTTCATCGTGTTTTGCAGATGGCGAGAGCAAAACTGACATTGAGTCAGAGGAAAAACAGACCCTGAATTTTACAAAGAACCGCAGCTTGTTCAGACTGCTTACTTGCGGAAAGTGAACCCACCACAAAATAATCCACCACAGAAGTGTTGAATTTTGCTAGCAAACAAAACCAGCTGCCAGAAAGAGAAGAAAGTATTTCCAAATACTATTCTTTTTCCTATTTACTGAGGGTTTTTCTGTTTGGTTGGGGTCTTTTGTGAAGTTGCTTCTTTTCTATTGATTTGTTCCATCCCATGACAGGCAAAAATATGTCAACAAATAAAAAAATTTTGAATGACAGAACTTTCTTCTCTCAGTATTTCTTTCAAAATACTGAAAATATTATGCCTGTAATTTTACAAGGACTTTATAGCCAATCATAAGATCATTGCATCATTTTGCAACTAAATGACATCCACAAATTTCAGGAAATGCACATAAGCCAGAAACAGCACATCTCTTACCAAATATAAGCAGAAAATAACTGGAAGATCCCAGTGTTATCAAGCCCAACCCATGCAAGCTCTGCAGCTGAGCACTTCCCTATTCAGCTTGGACAGCATATTGGATATACTAGAGCTAAAAACTCATTCCTTACCCATTTCCTATAAATGAAAGAGGAAATAAAAATCTGAAGAATGCACTAGTAGTGTGCTGTAACTTTCAATGCCTTTATTTCAGACTTTTCCATCCTTTCTATAGCTAGAGTGCTCTTCCATGGCAACAGGAGAGAGGGCTGATTCTACAAAAGGCTGTTAGAAATACCTGCTTTTTTCAGCAACAGCTGGTTTAAATCAAATTTTCCAGTCTTTGAAAGGGTGCCTGTTGTCCTTACATCAGCACATTACATCACGACAGTGGTCAAACACTGGTACAGGGTCTCCACAGGAATTCCGGGATGTGCATCCCTGGAGGTTCTGAGCTCAAATGGACCCAGTCCTCGGCCAGTTTGATTCCACCATCCCTGAGCAGCAGGTCAGAAAACAAGACCTCAGGAGGCTACTCCCAGGCTGATTACTCTGTGATCTGATGAGTGTATGTATGCAGAGATGAGTACAGTGCAAGACCTAAGCAACCTCAAAGAGTTTCCAAAATTATTTGTCTTCAGGGAAAGTATTTAATAAGCTTTTGCAGCCATGCTCGGCTTCCTCAATGATTATCTCAGTTTTTTACCTTAGAGTTAAGCAGGTCAATGTCTATCTTCGTTCCAAACATCATTTTGATTTTTTTCAGCCTTCAGAACAGAAGATGACATTTTTCCTGTTTATCACTTAGGCTTGTTCTGCTTCACAATAATCACATATAATTTAACAGTTTATACTAATAATAACAGTGATAATAATAAATTAAGGCAATAATCAATATTTTTGACCTTTCTGTTTACATTTGTCATCTCCTATCTACTCTCTTGATTCAAGAGATTTACATCAGTTGATGTTATCTATGTTTTTGGCTTTTCAAGGTCCTTGAAGGAGCACATAATTTTTCTGTTTTTAATGTCAGGGATTAAAAATTTCTTTTTCTGTGTTTTGGGCTTTTTCGTTGCATGAAATGGCAGCAAAACATAAGTTCATTTTTAAGGGCATTATTTGTAAGTGTGCTGTGCAAATCAGGAATTTGGTTGATTCCGGAGTATTATGAAATCCTTTAAACATTTTTAATACAATTTTATTTCAGGAATAAGTATCTTAGATTTGACATAAGATACTTGAATTAATTCTCTTTTCCAAAATGTTTTAACTCAACAGGTGAATTCTTGACAATTAAATGTTATTATGACATTCATCGTCCTACCTAGCAAATAACTGGTTTTAGACATGAGATTACATGTTTAGTGATAGCATTTTAAACGTTTCTCTTTCATAGAAATAATAGCTACAAATCCATTTGTGCTTTTACAGTGGCAGGAAAAAATGTCTGCATCATAGATATAGGTTTTTATATTTACTGTATTTTTTCATCACATTTTCTAATACTGCCAGCAGATTTTATCTTATTAACTTTATATTTGTCTGCTTGCTTGAAAATTTGGTTTTTCATTTTGCTTTGCTTTCACTTTAATAATTTATATAAATAAATACAAATACACTCAGATACTTCCACAAAGGCAAGTGCATAATTTAAACAACAGCCCTAAGTCATAACTCAAGGAAGATTTTGTTTCCCTAATTTACAATTAATGTAATCCTGTAATCAACTTCCACTTGACCAAAAGTTGAACAAAAGACAGTATTTGTGATAAAGAAATACACATCATTAACTGTCTTGAGATATTGGTTTAGATAGAATCATTTCTTCCCAGTAAACCACTTCTTATTCAGCAAAATATGAAAAAAAGCCATCTGAATTCCATCAGGAAGCTAGCTCATATAGACACACTTGTACTGTAAAGAATCCACATAGCATTTTAATTTCAATTTAAAGACTGTTGAAAAAAACTTGAGGTAAAAATGCAACAAATTACGTTAGACCTGATTTACTATGTCTCCACTGCATACTCAGGCAGCTCTTAGAAACTTTGCAGGATCTCCAGGGACTGTATTTCCTATATGTAATAATTATCAGAAGTATAGTGTTCATCATGTGAACAGGAGGCAGAAGAAAGAAAAATAGCTGGAGGAGGGGGGTGAAGGTTGGGGGAGAAAAAGAGAGTTGCAGCTGGGACAAAATATCTAGCCATAATTAATTATGCACAAGTACCAATTTCGAATGCTAAGGGCAAACCAGGAGGGAAACATGAATGGTAACTAAGATAAACTCACACCTAGTCCATGATATTAAAACAATTTACAAAATTTAAGCTTCTTCTGCAAGGCTAATTACAGGGGGAAAAAAAAGTAGAGTTAAAGCAGTCTCCCTTTTCTCTAGGTGAGTAGAACCATTGCTTTTTTCCTCAATTTCCAGACTTTATGAAAGGTTACTTGATTGCTTTGTGTGTTTTTCACAGTGTAAGTCATCTTCGTTTCTGCAGTAAAATAATGCATTATGTATATAACAATCTTTCCCACGCAAACACAATGCTGCAGGTGAGTCTTGCCTACTTTTATTTTCTGTTTCTTTATCAGGCCTTCTGCAGTGGTAAGAATCTGCTGGGCAAAATGAGAAAAAGACAACAATTCTTCCTTCAAATGTTGAGGTTTTGCAACTACCTCAGTGATGAACTGACAGGATATTTTGATCAATTGCTCTGAAGACTATATTCCCATCAAGTCTGGGACTTGATACAAAAGATGTATCTTAAGGGCTTCTTGAGTTCTCTTCTCCCCAAGACCCCTCACTTTCCCCCCCCATATGATTATTTCCATTATTCTACTTATATCTATGTATCTATATATATCTCCTGGTACACCAAAGAACAAACAGTGAAAACAGATATATATTTTGTTTACACTGCAGGCTTAACACCTTCAGCTTGATGGACTCCTTTGTGATTGTTTCAGCTAAAATATGACTGCTAATAGTAATAGCAGCCAAGCATGTGCTGCAGGCTTCATCTACCCTATAAGACAGGTTGTCATATATTTCAGACATCTTTACATCTGACTGCACTGATTCAGAAATAAAAAAGTCAGGGGAGTCCTACAATTTAAGAAGAAAAGACTTCAAGACTTAAGCAGCATCAGGCACTGAGTGAAATACATTGGGCTGGTCAGCATTGGGGTGATTCCATCTTCATAGCATGGCACTGAGGGCAGAGTCATTAGTCTTTAAGTTAGCCCATAAATAAAAAGTGTTGGAGGAGAAAATAATTGGCAGCTCAAAGTTCTGCAGTGCACAGTGCTCAATGTACTCTGCCCTTACCTGACAAGCTGTGACAGTAAGGTCATTTGCTTTAAAGCTAAGACTACAAGCTTTTCATTCATACTAAAAAGTCTGCATCTTTCTGTGCAAAACATAGTAGACATTTTTGTTCTTTCTCACTTTATTTGTCACTAATAATGAAGTTTAATAACAAAAAGAATACAAATGTGCTGGGAATTATATTCAGATCATCTGCATGGTAGAATTAAAAATCACGTATCTGCCTTTTCACCTTCTAATTCATAGGCCCCTCAAAAATTTCTTAGAATACCCTGAGAAAGATAGGACACTTCTAATAACAGCAATGATATGCCAGAGAATAATAATTAGAAATACATAAGTCTGATAGACTTTTTTTCAGTGCTGCTGTTGAATGATTCTCTAACTTTAAAAGACCTGGATGACAGCATCTGTCTGTGACTAGCTGGAACTAAAGTCAGGAAAACCTGAACAGCAACACTCAGAAGGGAGGTTGTCAGCAGGATGAACACTCACTTTTTGTCTCCCAATGATTTAGAGAGCAAATTAATAAACAAGGATAACGTCTTGTCATCACTCTCGCCTTTAATTTCATCCATTACTGCTAGCACTGAGAAATGAATGAACTCGAAGTCAAATGGGAATCATCCTCATCCTTAGGAGGTTGTTAGAGCTTGACCATTTTCACATTTACAGCAAGGTAAAAGACTCTGCTCATGATGCATGAGGCAGTACAGAATCCTGTTTCCTCATTCTTAGTTTTGTATTGATTGCAGGAAGAAAAATCATCATAATTGCACAAAAAGTGCACAGGACTGCATAAATAACACTGAGTAAGAAGGGGTATTTTAACAAAGAAAAGGCAGGTTGTCAAAGAGTTATTTCATGTCATACTAATTCCCACATTTTCCTGTGTTTTCAGATTTGGAGAAAGTTAAGACTTTGTTCCTCACATGTCTGATCACTGCCGCTAGCCACAAGTCTTAAGGGAAATGTTTTCCTTACTCCCAGTGAGTAGGACGATAGCTAAAGTCCAATGAGGATCAGCTTGCTATAAACAAGGCCTGAATCAAGTCCCAAAGGTGAATAATACAGAAGAGAAAACAGAGAAAACACAAGTAAAATTAGAAAGTTTCATGATTCACTGAACCTTGAAACTCCTAAAGCCCTCAATCTGTATCAGTTCAGGCTGGAAATCTGTCAGTTCCTGTGAGCTACATACCACGGCTGTTGTCAGTACTTGCACGGAACATCTTTAAAAGAGAAGGAACAATCTACGGAATCCTAGATTTGTCTGGATCCTGGACTAGAGCTGCCAGCTCATTAGAAATACAACACAAGCTTTAGGTGCAACTCCAGACAGCAGGTATTGTCCTTTAGTCTACATAAAAGCAATAGCCTGAAAACTTACTGTGCAAGAGATGCTATGCCCTTCGGCTGCCCTTGGATAAAATTTTAAGCCATTCAAATCAGTCTTATAAACACATTTATGGTAGTCAATGCACAGCACCGAGGAAAAAAAACAGTCTTTTTTTGTTTGAAGCAGCCTTGCAGAAACCCCTGGATTTTGGCTAGAGTCTTGTGGTGGTACTAAGGCACAAGTAAAGGAAAATTTGAAAGGTGCCACTCAGCACATCTGTAGCACGGCCAAGCGTTCCCTTTCAAAATTTCCATCTCTCAAACTTTTAATCTGCTCTTATCAGTAATGAAATCATTCAGCTTTGTCTTGTGGAAGAAGTGAAGAAGAGCAATGCATAATGGACAAACACAAGGTATGTATAGTTTCTACAAACAAAAACATTGAGCAAGTTATAAAAAGAAGAGGACAGAATGCATTTAAGGAAGATTGCACATTTTTCAGCACGCAAATTCTGTTTCAATATTGCACACCAGTCACATCTGATGAGTACAGCTGAGAAACATAGGACAGACAGCAGCCTATTTAATACCCAGTCACCTGACCCTTTTCCCTACTGGAGTAGTTTTAATGGCCAAATTGTAACTAGGGGGAATGAACTTCATGGCTTCTGGCTATCTGCTTGTCTGCTGGTGAAAGCTCCAGCTCAAATCTATCATTCATGTGGAAAAGAAGTACTACCAGCTGTATTAAATCTAATATTTCCTAAGGTTTGAATACTTGACTTTCTGTCTTAAGTGTCCCTCTTCATGCAAATTTTTATTCTATGCCATTACACACTGTCAAAGTGCTAAATTTTGATTGACTGGAAATATATTAACATTAGGTGCCACTGTCAATGTACAAAGGAATTCTGCAAGGTAACCCTAAAAAACCTACAAAAGCCTGTCTGGATTTCTGAGAGTACAAGGAAAACAACCATCTGAAGTAATGCAATTTGTCAGCTAAGTTTCCTCACCTTCATCAGCAAAACTAATTCATTCCTTAAGCATAACTAAAAAATTTGTTTTGATATTTCAACTTTTATTTGATTAGGAGATGTAATTACTGCACACAATTACTAACAGTGGTTTTTTGTCTGTCATTTCAATAATGGCCTTTAAGTTCTGCAAAAATGTTGAATTAAAGTTTTCAAAGTGCTGTGGCCTAATTCTACAAAGTTTCGTCAGTTTTTAGGACATCGTGATTCATCATCTGATAAAGATGTGAAGCAAAACAGCAGCACATCACAGATGTCACTAGATAATTTTCTCTGTTTTTTTTTTTTTTTTTCTGGTTGCATGTAATATAAACCTGTGTGTTATCTCATTAAATACAGGCCTCTGCATTTTAGCAAAAATGTCTGTTTTGCAAGTTACTGTTTAAATATGAGGTTACCATATATAAATGCTTGACTTTTCATGCAGCCAATCTGTCTAGTCTAATTGGAAATTTTTTGTTGGTATATGTATATCTGTCTATAGGATGTTTCTAGTTATGTGTGGTCCTGAAGATTACTTTTATAGTCCTTCAAGTTCTTTTAGGTATATTCAAATTTTATCTCTTTTACCTATTTAAGATTTCCCTACATAATGCTAGAAATAGTAATTAAATTTAAACAAAACGTAGCCACATAGAGTTAACAATAAGTTCTCAGTTTAGTTTTGATTTTTGTTTTTCACAGAAAATGTGTAGCCTAGTCACTTCTGACCATGCAATACCTCTGTGGAAACTCCAGTTGCTGCCTAGCTGGGAAAGTAATGATAAAAAATATTTGAAGACATTGTTAGCAGCCTGTAATGAAGGACAGCAGAAGACAGTGCCTTCTAACTATCCAGCTCTCTCTGCATCAGCAACTCTGTTACTGAGAGCCCACAAGGTTAAAGGACAGATGGGTTTTCAAAAGTGCCTAAGGGAGACAGGAACTAAAATATCAATGATTCTGATGGTAATTATTACATACTAGGCTTAAGCCTTGATGTCAACCTATAGCTCCAGGAGCCTTTAATGTCCTGTTAAATCTGGCTACAAATGACCTACCTGTCATTGCCACAGCTTCAGGCTGGCATTTCACCATCTACCCATATTCCTGTCAGTCAAACAACTCATGTCATTCTGAGCTCTGTTTAGTCATCTTTTCCACTGACTTTGAAACTCCCTTTGTAGGAGAAGAGTTGTGAAGGGAAGAGGGATGCATCCTGCAGAGTGCACTGTAAAACACCTCACAAAAATAAAGCAATTTGGCAGGCTCTGGAGAAAGAAACTTTAATATCCAAAATGTGAGATTATAAATAAGACTCTCTTCACTGATTTTTTCGATTTGTCCAAAGCACTTTTATCTGCAGATTCTGCTTAAACCCTTTTGATCATCTTTTGGGCCACCAAATAGTTCTTGAAAGATTAGCCACCACATCATTAGTCAGCACAGAAGTCTATGACCGAGTTTGTAACCTGAAGTGCACTCACATCAGGAAGCACTAAATGAAAAAGCTTCTTATGTCACCTTTTCTGAGTAAATCCTTGAACAGCATCATATTATAAGTCTTCTGACTTATTGTGACTGCTGTGTAATGAAAACCAAGGAGCCTGTGGTGTAGAAACTTTGGCCAATCTGAGTGTTTACCTGACGCCAGGGTCAAATGAGAGTAGGAATCAAAATTTCTTTGCAGAACTTTACACTTGCTACTTAACTAGCACAGTGTGCCTATCTCTACAATGCCAGTCATTTTTTTAAAGGAGCTGCCTAATTTGTAATAATAATGTTTTTATTATTTTATTTTTTAAAAAAAGTCTTACATTTTACCTAAAGTTAATAATTTGATTATAATTTTGTTTAACAGCAATCCAGAAAACTTCTTGCTACTCATAACAGCTACCTTTATTCTTTCAAGATTGGGGCAATCTAACTTTAAATGTTAACCACACTCACTTTTAAAAACGATCTTTATTAGTACACAAAACTAACCTTTTTTATCTAATCAGATCAATTTAATTCTGAATTAATTTCATTTTGGACACAAATCATGGATAGTTTGGGACTGAAGGTCATTTTGGCAGGATTACTGTAGGTGAAGCTCTTTCACCTTTGTATTTGTTTCTTTATCATGACAAACATGACTATTTAATACTTACATTGCAGCAACAGCTTGAGTTCTGTTAAGAATCAGGTTGTATTTTAGACTATGTGCAAATACACATAAATCTGAATTCCATATTTCCTATTCCCTGCCAATATCTACCATTTGGCTTATCTACCATCCAGACATGATAATCAACACATTAGGCATGTGCTAAATAGTTCTACAACAATTATATTCAGATAGACAAGGTGTAATGTGAAATTTTAAAAATCATTAATAGAAAAAACATTCAGATGTAAGGTTTACCAAACCTATGGTATACACTAATCCCTGGGAAAAGTTATTTTGTAGGTGAGTCCATAATTAACACAGCTGGTTCGGTACTTGCACAGAATTTCTCACATACTTGGTTTAGAAAAAAAAAAAAAAGAAAGCAAAAACCAAACACAAAATTTTGGAAAAAAAAGCATTTCAGGCTGCTTAAAGAGCTTTAATTAGGCCCCTGTTCCTACCACCATGATACAATCCTTGATGGGTCACTGATTATTATTTTTTCTGGAGGGCTTCAGTATAATTCAGTATAGGATGAAGACAATACTCATTTAGTATATCATTGCCCACTCTCCAAATTTACTCTCATGCCTCAATATGTGGTTCCCATTTTATATCTAATGTGTTATTTCAAATCTTTCTATAAAGACTGCATCTTCTCGTTGGATTATTTATAGTGCTCAATTAGTACAGCAGATGATTGCTTCATAAACCTACCTATCTTTGCAATACCTCCATGAGGGAGTATCAGCCATAATTTGCATTCTACAGATTGGATGTTGAGGCTGAAAGATGTTAATGTTAAAACCACTCATACTTAGTGCTGAATCTGAGATGCCTACAGGCTTTTTTTTTTTTTTTTTAAATTTGAATGACTGCATTAGATATATCCAGAGAGTGATCCCTTATTCTTGTTGCAGAGGTGAATGTTTGTTTTTTCACAAAGTG
This sequence comes from Oreocharis arfaki, assembly GCA_013398015.1. Classification (NCBI taxonomy): domain Eukaryota; kingdom Metazoa; phylum Chordata; class Aves; order Passeriformes; family Paramythiidae; genus Oreocharis; species Oreocharis arfaki. The sequence goes on along the minus strand of VZRR01009913.1, from coordinate 470,472 downwards.
TACTTCTGGGTTTCCATTAGATACCCAGAAAATTAGGATCAAACCAATGACTGTTCTGGGAAGAAATGGTTTATGAAACTGAGGAAGTGCCATGCAGGAATGTGGTTCCAGAGGCAGGGCTAGAATCCAGTTCTCCAAGGAAGCATTCTCCTGCTTTTGCTACAAAAGCATGAATCAAACTGTAATTCCTTTTTTCATTTCTAACACAGTTTATAACTTCTACAATAAAAATTGTGGACAATATTCTACTTACACTACACCATTCTGATTCAGCCTGACACATTCTTTAGTGGTTCCCCAATTTCCTTTAAAAACCTCTCTCCTGAATCTTGCTCTTCTTCTTCAACGTTCATTCGCACAATTTCTAGAGTCTTCTTTTCCCATTTTACTTCCTTACCTTTTCTAATATAGTTATTGCTCTGGCTACTGCCTTCTCCCCACTGTATCTTATCCCTGCAACCACCCAAAAAACCCCAAAACAGTTTTCCCCACACTGCCTTGTCAGGAGCAGAACATCATTGTGGGTGTACCACAACCAAATGCAGTGCTCCCAGCTGTGGACAAGATATGCAAATACTGCAAAAGTCTCACCTGGACTATCAGCCCCAGTTTGGCATTTATTCAGTCCTTCTGTTTTAGGGGATTGTAAATTCTTCTAAAATAAGTTGTGCTGGTTAGCTATGGTGGCAAGCTGCTTTGTTAATATATGAACTGAGACTTGTCTGCTCATCATAAACTCTTGCATATTCTGTGGTCCAAACCAGGAGCTGCTTTGCTGTCACCAGAATGGAGCACAGATGCGCTGGTGGCCTCTCATCTGCCATTCAGAGGAATTCTGCCCCTGATGACTGAAGTCATCAAGGTCTCCTATCCTCTGGAGCACTTGCTTTTTAGGTATTGATGATCCCGGCTAGATAAAATTCTCAACTAGAACTCCTCAAAATAACTCCCAAGCCCAAAAAGTATCACTATGGAAAGGACTAGATTCTGCTAAAACCAAACTGAAAAAATGAATCTTGAACAAAATGTCCTTACAGACTATAATAAAGCTTTCGTTTCTTCCTGTGATTGACAAACACCACAGATTAAAATATAATATCCAATGGCTGAATTGCTTTTCATAAAATGTCCTGTAATAAATAGTAGTTGTCCTGAAAAAATTCTGATACTTATCTAGAGAAATACTGTATAAATATATTCTTGTATGAAGTTCTGAGTAAACAGTTGTGTATCTTTTACGATAATAAGCCTATTTTAGATCTAAATCTAATAACCATATGAATCTATTTATTAGTAGAATCCACATAATCTCGGTGTATATAGGGGCACAGAGCTTACAGAAAAAGATTATTGAGTGCATGCTGCTTATTAAATCATCATCTGTGACTCTTAGAGGATATTCAAGAAGAGATCAAAAGCCAGTGCCATTTTCTCCACACATTTCCCTTGGTGTAAAAGAAATCAGTCAACGTATGGTACAGAGTGCTATTATTCATGGATATGCATCCAGTGCCTCAGGCAATGAAAACTATAAGTGCTCCTAATTCTACCATTATTGTAATTATTATTACAATACCTTCCTTTTATTGTCACCATTTTGACACAGAACCAAACCTAGCTCCCGTCTGCCATTCTGCTCTAGTGCCTATGATTGAATTGGAGTCGTCTGATGTCATATACTTCATTCTCTCTATATAATTCTATCTCTGAAGTTTGGCAGCAGGTGTGATTACCGTGTCTCTAAAACTGACTCCTCTGTGCCTATGGTGTTCTATAGTTCATCCCCTATCATAGCTAACAGCATACTAGCCTAAATATGTTAAGGCTTACGGTGGCAGTATCTGTGGCAATATTTGATTTTCCACATCCTAATCTACAATTTTTGCAGGGCCTGGAAGGTTTCTGTTATTACTCTGTTTTTGTATTTTTCATACTTCATTTTGCAGATCACTCCAAACAGCATCCTGCTAATATCCAGAGGGATCTTCATAAGCTGGATAAGTGGGTTCACAGAAATATCATGAAGTTCAACAGTGAAGAGTATAAAGCCTTGCACCTGGGGAAACCACTGGGAGCCACCCATCTGGGAAGTAACTTTGCAGAAAAAGCTCTGAGGGTTCCAGTGGATGCCAAGTTGAACACGAGCCAGCAATGTGCACTTGAGGCCAAGCAGACCAATGGTATCCTGGAGTGCATTAAGCAAAGTATGGCCAGCAGGTTGAGGGAGGCCATCCTTCTCCTCTGCTCAGCACTATTGAAGCCACACTTGGAGTGTTGGGTCCAGTTCTGAGGTCCCCAGTAAAAGAGAGGATGGAGTCCAGTGAAGAGCCACTAAGATGATAGAAGGGCATCTTTCCTATGAAAAGGAGCTGAGGCAGCTGGGACAGTTCGGCCTGGACAGGAGAAGGTTCAGAGGGATCTCATCAATGTCTACAAACACCTAACAGGAGGGTGCAAAGAGGATGAAGTCAGATTCTTTCCACTGGTGCCCAGTCCCAAGACCAGAGACAATGCACACAGGGAGACTGCAGAGTCTCCATCTGCCACAGCACTGCCAACTACAGTGCCGAGCATCCACCCGGACTGGGGGGAAGCTGGCCGGATCGCTCAGAGGCGCGGGGGGGCTGGCGAAGTTCCAGCAGGGGTTCGCCCAACCCACCAATGGTACAGGTGCGCTGAGGAAGGAGAGACGAGGCGGAAGGGCTTCTTGAGATGGTGTGGGATTTATTATGGCCCCGGGGTTGTGCCAGGAGAAGCAACACAATGCATTTCACACTCACAGTTATACCCCTGTGAGTGGGCGGGGGAAGATACAGAACACCCAATGGTGCAGGAACGCGGGGTTTGAATTTGGCGGGCCGGGGGTTCAGAGCCAATGGAGGGCATCACGAGAGGGGAGAAACACGCGGCGGGAGGGGAGGAGATGGCCGTGCCCAGTTTGTCGGGAGCACACCGCAACATCCAGCCTTGGACATATCAAAAAACTGTTGAGACAATGTCCTGGGCAACTCTTTCTATGTGATCCTGCTTGAACAGATAGGTTGAACTAGAAGAACTCTGAGGTCCCTTTCATCCACAAGTATTCTGTGATTCTGTGGTTCTGTGATTCTTCCTACTCCTTTTTTTTTCTTTTTTAGCCTCTGACATAGTACTACAGCTCTGTAGCTCTACATTCATTAATAGCTGTAGAATTTCTCACTTAACCCCAAATGGTTATTAGCCAGTATTGATTCAACTACCCACAGGTTGCTATTAATAGGAGAAATGTTCATAAAAGTGTAGTTTCAATATGTCACTGAACATTGCATACCATGTAAAATATAATCCTGCCTGTCAAGACAAAAGAGACAGAAATAATTAAGGCTCACAAACAGGTGTTGTAAGACCACAGAAAGGGTCTCACTCAAAATGATGATGAGCTTTACACAGTCTGTTCATGTTTATGGGGAATATCAGAGATGCAAGTTTATTTCTTTTTTCTGCCTAAATAATTATCTCATGCAAAGCCCAGTAGCTTCCTCTGAAATACAGAGCCTCGTTCCATGATATGTGTTAAGTCTAGTTCTTAACATATGTTTCTTATGAAAGATGGATAATGAGAGTTGGAGGCATTAGATGAGTGATTTCAATACATATCACTCACATTCAAATGCAGCAGCAACACTCTAAAAAGGAGAAATTCTGGGAAAAAACATGAAGTTGCAGAGATAAAATTAATTCTGTATTGCAATATAACTGAATCTGACGGAGACAAAGTTGTGTGGGTGGCCAAAATGCTGGCCTTTCCTATGAGGACTTGCCTTTGCAATTTTAGCATACTTTTCCATAGCTCAGTGGACTTGAAAACATAAATATAGTCCTTATATTTGACAGTCAAACATACCATGAATAAAATGGAAATCAAAGCATGGGTCGACATGTTGCAGGAGGGATCGCATATATAATATTTTTGCCATTGTTCTTTGGTAAGAAAGGAAATATAAAGAAAAATATATTCAAAGTCATGGCAGCGTTGTAAAAGTTAAGAGATTTGGCCATTCTCATCCTGCCTTCTTGTAAAGCACTCACCATTGCTTATAATCAGCATCACAGTTGCAGTAGTACTTGGGATCAGTACAGTTGCGTTCAATGCCGCAGGCACATTTTTGAATGCCAGGTCCTGATCCGCCCCAATAGTAGTGCTTCTCATTGGCTTTTCCAACCCACCAGGTATAGGGATTCCCTTCTGCAAGGAATGAAAATGCAAGGTTATGATGCATCAAAGAGGTAGAGCTCCATAATGCATTCACTGAGCTCAGATGTTTAATATGCAAATGCTAACAACACACAACTGGAGCCATCCCACATTGCTGGCAAACAAACAAATCCATTATTACTGAAGGTATTCAAAAGACCTTGCCAGGTAAACAGAACACATTTTCTTTTCTGTATTCACACAATGTATAATGACTGAAATTAATTAATTTTTTATCTTATATGCTCTTTGTTGAGCTTTTTAATTGTACTGTTTGTATAATGAGAATATGTGGGTAGACTCCATAATTATTTTCAATTCAGTGCAAACTCACATAGTAAGCTATCAGATGGATTATTTCAATATTTGACCTTGAATGCTGCACAGAAAGATGTGTTTATTTTCTCTTATTTATTTACTTATTTTTTAAACAACAGCTTTTAATTGAAAATTATTCTGTCTTCACTAGAAAACAAACATGTACATCACGCTCTCTCCAGCTGGTGCTAAACAAAGCGTAAAGAGATATTATCAAACTCCATAAGCATCTTAACCATTAAAAAAAAAAGCATTTTTTTTTAATGTAATACTTTAGCAGAGGTACTCTGAACTTTGATGTAATCATATTTCTTCACATTGGGTCGGCAACTTGATATTTTCATATATTCATCTGAGCTTATTGCTGATCCTTTTGGACCACCTAAGCCCTTATATGTAAATTAATAAACAAACAAACAAACAAACCCCCTCCACTCTAATTTCTAATTCAAAAAAATTACCTTATTGGAAAATTATTTTTTTATTCCTCTGGTTCAGCAGGACACTCAAATATGAACTTAACTTCAGACACAAGTGAAGAACTTAATCAGTGTCAATGTACTCAGTGATTTTTGACATTGAAAAATAATGATTGAGCTTAGCCTATAAACATGTTTTTTTAAAATGTCTTTTTTCCCTCATCTGATCTGCTGCTGGCAATTTTATGTTAAATGAAATTAAGCTACGGAATTCACTTATTAATAAATTTTACCAACAAAATGCTACATAATAGATATTCTACTTCCATAATTTTCTGTTTGCACGTCACACATCCCCCTAAAACTACAGGCATAATCCTTAAAATAGCCATTTCACAATTAGATTTGATCATCTAGATCATAAAGCTACTTATTCCAGACAGAAGTTGAAAGTAATTCACACCAAACTCTAAAGAAAATTAAATTCCAGAGATGAAGAGAACAACCAAATATTTACACATATGTTTAAAGAGTTCCAAAACCCTGAAATGCACAGCTCTCTAAAAACTCTTTTTTCAATGTATTTGAATTGTTAAACATCATATAAGATAACAAAAATACAGTAATGTGAAAAATTTGTGGTGGCTGAAGGTTTTTATTAGATGTTGCTGTGCTGCACAGTACGGCCATTCAGCTCTAGTGCTAATGCAATGGGTGTGGTAATAGCGTGACTTTATTCTAGACTCAAATCAGTCATTTTAGCTTCTGTGACTCAATTATCACAGAACTAAGTGCTGCAAGTTGGAAGAATGTGCCACATGAATGCTGCAGCAACATTCCCAACCTGCAATGCAATCTAGCAATTCTGACAGTACATAGCCCTGGCTTACAAAAGATTATTTAATAAGCATTTAAGGGTAAATGTTATCTTTCCACAGAGAATGACAGAATCACTTTTATTAATACAGGATCCAACTACAGAATTAATGATATCTGAAACTCCTATTTTATGGGTTTTTTTAATCTCATCTTTGAAGTTAATTTTTATGCTGTGGCATCAATGCTGTCGTTTTGACTGTTACTCAAAATTCTCTTTGTTTACATCCTTTTTGTCAAGTGAAGGATTGCATGATTCAGTCAGCAAGTAATTTGTTGGGAAGAAAGACTGTTAATTAAAGCACCAGGAAAAAAAAATACAAAAAGCAGATCAAAAATTCAGAAACAGGTAGAATGATTAAAGCGGATGAAAGTGATGGCAGAATTACAGACTACAGTGATGGCTGTCACAGACCACTATGACAGACACAAATGGGGCATGTTTGAACTCATTTAAATGTCAATTGATGTACAGTTTTAAACCACGAGCGTATTCTAGTGTAGGCAGAGCTGTTTTTCACATCTATTGTTTTTAGTGTGCATATAGGCTGGCTAGGCCCCATTTGGACCCATGCTTCTTCGTTCTGAAGAAGAGACCTACTCTCAGCCTTAGGAACACAAATTTAGGAAGAGACTAATGTACACTTTAAAAATTTCCAGAAAGGTCAAGAAGATAATATATGATTTTAAGGGTTTTGCATTCAGCACATATTCTGCTAGACATCCCCACAAGCTCTAATCACAGCACCCCCTTATGAACATCACCCAAGACTCAGATTTCCTGGCATCTTCTTCTAGGGCTTGTAACAGAGGAGATCGTGGTAGACAGTTCTCATTAGCTGGCAGCCATTCAGTGGGGCAGACTTCCCATTGGGGCATAACCCCAGGCACAGGAATAAGATGAGCCTCACACCAGATCATTCTGCACCGCAGCGGCCATGAAAGAGCTTCTGGAGCTCCTTTACATTCTATGGTTAATAAAAGCAAAAGGTGTGGAGACACAGTTATGTCCCATCTGCTCTGTGCCAGTCAAACCAAGTGAGAACAGCCCTTTTTAGTCTTCCTGCTTCGTGTCAGCCAAGAAAAAGATGAGCAGCATTTTGTCTAAAGTTCAATATGCTTCAAATTGGGAATGCTATGCAGTAATATTGCAGACGCTGCTATGACTGAGCACAACAAAGAGTAAAACTCTGACAAGGGAGAGATTAAAAAAAACATAGAAAAGAAAGGCTAGAAAGGAGAAGGATGTATCTGCAAGGAAAAAAACCATTTAGAAATAGGATCACTGTTCCCCTCTCACACTCTGCTCTCTTTCATACCTCTATTGTCTGCTTTTGAGGATGTAAATCTTTCTGCACTGGAGCCCTTTGCTTTTCTTTTTTTCTTTTCCTTCGGAAGTTTTTGGAAAAGGCTCATCCAAGTAGGTGTTGGGGTGCAGTCCAGTGTGAAGACTGATCATTAATGGATGTAATTATAAGAATCAGACCATTTTACCAAAAATTATTATTCTGCTAAACTATCAGTAGTATTGGTCTTACGCATTAACAGTATATAAATTCAGTTTAAGGAAAAAAAAGTAATTTTCAAATGTATTGCAGTAGGAAGTAGTACCAGGAGATATTTCTTCTGTTTTTTTTAAGTTATCTTTTCTTACCTTACTTAGAAATTTTATGTCATGGCGAAACTTTTTAGTTGTTGTCATTGATTCCCCACCCCCAAGCTTTTGTGGACAAATAGCATCATGAGAAGATGGAGGAGGAAAGAGACTCTCTGCCTGCCATGGGATTTTGATTAGAATAAAGCCTTGATGTGGAACTGCTTTTTGGGTACAAATCAGTTCTCCTTCGAGGGATGCTGTGGGAAGTGTTTAGATTTGTTATGACCAGGATGCCTTTCCCTTTCCCTCTTGAAGAGAAGCCCCTTGCAAGGTTTTGTTTGCTCAGCACTCAGTGACTTAGCAGAAAAGCAATGATATTATCAGAGTAAGATGTGGATACCAAGAAAATGGATAAAGATATCCAGTTTTTAGGAGATCCTGTAACCTCACAGGAAAGAACAGTCTTCTAAGGACAAAATGGCCAATATGATTCTATTGGGGCATGCAGACATACGAGCATGGCTATAACATCAGACTCAAATCATATTCATAGTGATTTGAATCTCTATCTCTCTCTGTCTCTCTGTCTCACACACAGACACACTAAAGCCTTTAACATTTACATGTAATACATTTAATAGTGAACTTCAGTTAAAATTATTGCAAAATATGAGCTCTTATTAGACCCCATGCAATATTAGCCCGGATTTGCAGTTATTAGACCAAAGTATGTAAAGAATCTGGTCATCAATGTTTTCTATCAAATTCTCCTGTGCAGAATATTCAAGAAAAAGTAAAGATTAGGGAAACTTATTTGTATTCTCACAGATCCCTCTGTATTCTCACAGGGTGTCATAAAAAAAGTGATTCCTTTTTCATATCATAAATGTATCTTTGTGTGAACCATTTCATTTAATATAAAACAATATCCCACAAAAGTTAATGTAGTATGAACAGAACTCTTAATAGTCAATAATATATTTATTTCTAACATAGTTGAACAGTCCCAAAATGTATAACTTTTGAAAGTGCACTTTAGCTGAAATCTCAAAATGTATAACTTTTGAAAGAACACTTTATATTCTATGGAACATTTAATATAAACAATTGGTTTTATTGTTTTAAAATGCAACTGCTTAATTAAAATGCTGCTACTTTCAACATTGTAGGGCTCTTATTTCTAGTGTTCAGATCTAGTAACTGTAACAGCAACACAGAGATCTCAGGGAACTAAATTAGGTGGACAGACACTCCATGGCATTCTGCATTCAGAAGGCTCCATTCAAAATACAGCCCTTAGAATGCTGATGACTGTACTTATTTGTAAAATACCTGGAGAAGCGAAACGCTTCCCTTCCATTTGCTCTGTAAATTTTCCTGACCTTCATATGGTCCTAAAAACCAAAGGAAATCGTTTATAAAGAAAGGCTGAGAATACTTTCAAATGGAAGTCAATGGCTCAGAACCTCTGAAAAACAAGAGCAGTGAAAATTACTTATTGGGGACCCTGTCTAACTTTAATAACTCCATTTAGCTATTCCCTGGAAGCAATTAGGTGTTCATTTACAGGACTGGATAGCTTTGAATAGAACTTTTAAATGTTTTATTTTAAATGGGTCCTTTCCTGTTTCCATTAATATTACAGATCCCTATTAAATACTAAGGAATGTCAACAATAATTACAGTACTTGTATAACTCTTATTATTTTCAGAAAATATTCTTTTGTTCAGTCTTTCGCTTCTTTTCTTAATACAACATCTTGATTAAATTACCCAGTTGTTGTTATTGGCAGAATAGGCCCAAAGACATCCTTCAAAAACATACTGCAGTTTTGGACACCTGAATTAATCATAGGTAGAAATGAAAGCTGTTTCCCAGGGGTAATATATGATGATGAAATAATAGACAAAACTTTAAAAAAAAAATTCCGTTTGCACATGCGGAAAGCCAGGTATAATTCTTCTATTTTTAGATTAAATACTTTCTTTAATAATGCATTTTGCATTCAGCCACACTATAACACCCAGTACATTTAGACTCACAAGGGCAACTTGATTTAAGGTCATGGTTCATTAACACCTGTGCAAGAATCCTATCTGCTATTGCAGTGAAGAAACAGATACTGAAAGAATAATTTTGTCACTGTTTGAAAAGTTCAGCATGCTAATACGGCTGTGCTCTTCACAGTTTTCACCTTGCTTCGTATTGCCAGCTCTTTTCTTCACACCATCAGCAGTATCTATTCCACTCAGGTCAAATCTTCTTAAAGAACATTGTGAACCATTTATGTGAGCTTCTGAAGACTTAGTATTTGGAAAAAAAAAAAAGCAAACATCATTTAATGTCACTCACACATCAAGTACATCCACATGTTCCAATTTAGGATTCTTAAAGTCAGTAGTGTCAAAGCTGGGTAGGCTTTGCTGACCTAGTTTATTTTGTGCTGATTTGATTTTTTCTCATCTTTATTATTATGCATGTGCTTAGGAACAGCATGAAGCCGAGTAGACACTTTGCAGGTTTGCTGCCCCTGCCTCATGTCTTGGGAAGCACCTCGCTAGACTGAACACCCAGCAGCTGACCAGTTTCATGGCAAGAGTGGACACTGCTGACTGAAGATGCTAAACTGCGAGAGATTCTGCTCCTGCTCGCAAATCAGGTGGATTAGAACAGGTTCTGCCTGTTTCAGTGATCACTCAGAAGGCCAAATTATCTGAAACTGAGAAAACAGAGCTCAGAGAAGAGTCTGGCAGGTCACATTTCCACTTTTCTATGACAGTACTTGTGTATGAGTGAACCTCCTAAAATAAAAGGAGAGTTCTTGTATAATATCTATATGTGGTTGTATTGAGATTGTTTTTCTTTTAATTAATATTCTACCAATTTTCCATTTCTTCAAGTAATACTTTCTCACTAATGTGCTGTGCAACATATGCGCAAATTTAATATGACTATCGTAAGCAAAGTCAATTCCTATGTTGTTACTCTCATTTTGTTAACTGATAAATCATTTTTCTTTGCAATGTATTTGGGGAAAGTATAAGGAGTGCTTACTATTTGTGAATAGAGTTTGCATCAGTGGTCATCATTCTAAAGACTAACAGCTGAGATTAGTCAAACCCTCACGGCAACACAAATGAGACATTTGAGCACATTGGAAACCTGAGGCAGAAAACAGACAAGTGGAAAAGAAACTGAAAGTACCCTTGGCCACTTCAGAAAACTAGGAACACCTAATTTATAGCTGCTTATGCATTTAATGGAAGTATAACCTGAAACTTTTAGTTTGCTATTTATGATAATTTTAATTTCGTAGGTACTCACATCTGACTTAGTTCTTTTTTCACAGTGCTAGTATCAAATTTTTCTTTTTTTTTTTTTTTCTGTTACTAAGACTAGCCTAAAACATTTGTTTTCTTTATAAGCTCACTAAGGTGGTTGGTCTGTTTGACAGTACTATTTATTTGCAAAGACTGTTTAAACTGCTTGAAAATATAAGATTTAAAGGCTGCCCGGAAAAAAAACTCTGAAACATGTCTTGCTTGTTAATATAAGAATTTATGTGATTTGATGTCTGAATTCATGGCCAAAGCATTTTAATGCAACAGTTCTTAGAAAGAAGAAAGAAGTGCTTTTTTTTCCTCTGTAAGATGTTCAGAATTATGCCATACCTCAAAGGTAATCCATAAATGGAAAATGTTCTTAGGATTTTAATAGGAAATGAAGATAACTATTGGAAAATACTTGTGAAAAGCATACAAAATTTCAGTAAACGTTAATACAAAACACTCTATTTACTGTTTTCTTAAGAGCAGGTTAAGAATTAATTGCTGTCTTCTTTTCCTCCACATCCATAAAGTAGTGCATTTTAAAGTGAAGGTAAGGATAACCATCTCCATAACCCAAAGTAGAAGAACTTCCATGACCTTCACTATCAGGAACTAAAACAAGATGTTCAGACGTCCAGCCTGGAGCTCTGGCTTTCCCGCTTATCCTGGAAGAGAAGACCCCTGCAACCAGTCCTCACCATACTTCTTAGGCTTCAATTATGTTTTGGTGCATAAAAAGTGGCCAAACTGAGAAGGGCCCAAATTTTCTCGTCTATGTCCAGTAAAGAGAGAAGGGAACCTGCTCAAGTGCTTGAGAAACAAAATTACTGCCTTAATGATGCCCATGCCTCAGGCTGATTGCCATGTTCTTCAGTTCATCAAAGTATTCTCATATGCCTGTACATTTGCCTGTTAATTTTTCAGGGAACTTATATATATAGAGACATATATATATCAATCTCAAAATATAAAGCAGCAAATACAGCAACTTTTCCTAGATAATAGGTATTTAGCGAAAGCATCTTTTCAGTAAGGCTATTGGGGCACTCCTGTTTATGGAGCCTGTATTTTTGTTCTAGTATACCTGCCTCTAAAATGTCAGTGTCTGAATCCACAAATATGTAGGCAAAGATGACTTTTCTTTCAGAATTAGCAACCTATAAAAAAGATCAGGAGGGAGAACTGTCATATTGATGTCCAGTGGCATCTTATGAAAAAGCTCTCTGACAGCTTTATTTTGCCATTGGAGAGATTTACTCCTTGGCCCAGCTCATGAAAAGCTAGTACAGTACAAATGATTTTTTCCCTTGTCAAAACTTGTATTCCAAGCTGCAGCACTACTAACCAAGCCTGACTTGTTATTTTTCTTGGAATCAAGTCTCAGTGGTGAGATTTAGCTGGGGAAAGCAGCTGTCAGATGTCCTTGTATGCCACTATTTGCTGAGATTTAAAGTGAATTCATTATAAAATCACTACCGTCCCCGCTATCCTTAACAGCATGGTGTGCCAAACTGGCTACTGTTGCAATTAATTGATCACTGGATCATTTAAGGGCTAAGAATAGTGTCTTAGCTTAAGGTAGTGCTAAGGGGAAAAGGAAAAAATAAGTACTTTCAAAAATTTAAAAGTCATTTGAGGGCTAAAAAGAACACTTACAGACATAAATATTCAATAAAAACCTGTTACTTATAATTTTTACCATGTGTTCTTAAAGAATGGGCTTATGGCACTTTGTGAGGAGGCCATACAGGAAAATCACAACTAGAAAGTGTAACTGCAGTCGGAATAGACTTTTCACAGCTAGGACTACCCGAGGTAGAAGAGGTGCCAGCAACAGCAAAGCTGGGAAAGTCTCACAACAAGCTTCTAACTCACCCTGGGGTTTGCCCAGCCAGGTCATGACAAAATGCACATGGTCCATTGTCGTGGTCTTGTGAAGAACATACTAACAATAAGTCAGAGGATTCCGTGACTCTGCTGTGTCTTTTGGTGATCAGTTGATGAACTTTTCTCTACCCAAACTTGATGGATGGGTAAACAGCAGATACACATTCATGTAGCCATTAGCATTGACATTCTGCAGGTTAATACAGCTAAAGACCCTAGTTTATTTAACTTCTTAAAAAAGACATTAAAAAGCCTAGAAACACATCGATGATATTTCAAGAGTGAGGGGATGCCTTTTGAAGTTTTCTGTAGTCACAGCCTTATTTTATGGCAGAGTCCAATTGGGAAGACTTCAGAAATCGTGGTTATTAGTGAAAAAATGGCTACTCTTATAAGTAGTGTGTTTTATAGAGAGTGTAAATTCAAACTTAAATTACTTGATCAGTGCAAAAAGAGGATCATTTAAGTCGGCATTCTATACATTATGTGGCAACAGAGCAAAAGCAAAAATAAGTTCTTTAAAACATTATGTCAATGATAGCGATATCACAGAATTGTATTCATGATCCTATTTTTAGATTAATTCACTTTCTGTTAATATATAATGAAGACAATCACAACATTCCTTAAATAAGCTTAAAATAGCTAAATAATTCTTGGGATCTTGCTTCTAACACCCACACATGAGTGCCTTTAACATATACAGAGAAGAAAATGCACACTCTTATGTGCACCTACATCATCCAGCCCAAAATATCTGCTGCTCCTTTTTATCTGATTTGCAGTAATAACAGCCTACATGGAACTAAATATGACAACTCCCTAAGAGCCAATGCCATCATTTTACTAACAAATGAACTAAAACTAACAAGATCCCAAGGTAAATTAAACTAAACTCAATATGAGCAGACCTGATGCAAGCTTTTTCTCCAAATGGTCTTTTCTTGGAGGTTCCATAGCTCTGGCAAGCATTTCTCCTTTTGAAATGTTGCTCCTTGCCCCCAAGCAGTAGTTTAAGTTGAAAGAAAAAAGCCATTATAAGAGGCAGAAGTACTTCAGGCTTCTCTCCATCCTTGAGAACTTAATATCTGGCACTTCATACAGAAGGTAGACTGTGGCACTGCTGGAAATTGGTTTTGGGAAGCACAAGGGTTTTCTTTTGTTGATGAGACTGCTGCAGTTGTTGCTGCTGCTGTAGATTTTCTTTCGCCACTGACCCTTGAGGAACCTCAAAACATTCAGCTTTACTTCTGTTTCATTGTTCTTCCACTGCTGTATTGAAAGCCATGAATTCTTGATAATAACACTGATATTTCAGCCTAAGAAAATTTGTCTTTTTTTTTTTTTTAATTACACAGTGTACATGGACAGTTTTGAAACCAGAACTAACACTAATATACCAATGTAGATATCAGCCTGTTTAGATGGTAGCAATACCTTTCCCAAACTGCCCATAATTCCAAGTTTGGAGGGTACCCCATCCTTTGGAAGTAATAATGACCCAAACAGGTATTACCACGACTTGCAATGCACTGTGTTCCATAAAATAGCAATGGATTTCAAATGAGGAAAAATGATACAATGAGCCTCAGCACTGAGGTGTGCAACAGGCTGACCATCAAGCATATTCAGACTGAAATAAAGGAAGCTACATTACACAAAAAACATCATTCTGAGACCAATAAGCATTACAGCTGGAGGTCCAAACCCAAGTCATCTGTTAAGGAAGGGCATTTGCTGTTTAAGATCAACCTGTAAATTGCAAACCTCCTATCAAAATTCATACAAGTGTATGAATAACCTTTTAGAGGGTATACTTAGTACACGCAGATTTTAGAAATTATATGAGACATTAGTGATGATGATGTTGGTACAGAGAAGTTATTTAAAGGGATACAAATTTCAGAGTGCAAGGGAAGAAGCAGGGAAGTGGGGTAACTGACTTCAGATATGTGTTATGCTATCTACTCCTGACTCTGGAGAAAACTCTCTTTGCATCCAGTGCTGGAACAGTAAGTGAAAATAATCAGAATGCTTTTTTGGCTGATCATTTCTCAGCCTTGATAATGGTCTTGTGTTTCGCTATTTTTAAGCTAAAAGATTTTTCTTCTAGGTCAGGTTGGGTCTCATGGCTACTGTAAAGAACTATGTCTCTATTGATTTCTGGAAAACAGACACACATATTGATCGAGACTGACAAACGGAAATGTTAAGTGATGTCTTTCACATCGTCAAGATACACCACCTACAGTCTGAGCTCAGGGCAGTCTTTTTCCTTGCTGAAGCTTGCTTCATCTGTCCATGCAAGCATATTAATTCTCAAATGTGGGTTTCAGATTTCTCTATGGGAAAATTGGAATTGTCTAATGACGCACTTTACTGAAGACTTAATAAGATATTATGATAATATCTTATTCTATGAGTTGAAATGACATTTCTTAACTATCATTATATACTCACAGGGCAGAGGAATTACGCTGATAAAGTGTATGGAGTTCCAGTTGCTATATTAACAGTAGAAACAGAACTCCAATTTCGCTTGCCTCTGAAAAACATGACTTGAAAATCCTATATTACTGCACTGACATGATGAATGATTTCCCCTGCTTTGTGTGACAGAATTTAAGTTCCACACTCTAGAGAGAGAATGACATATTGGTGAAGATAGCAACACCAATGTTATTTCCTGTGGTCGATTCTTTGGACTCCTTTTGCTCTGACATGCAGTTTTCTTTCGTGAGGACCAGGACTGTACCTCCCTGCCTTCAAGGCTAGCTTGATCAGAGAGGTCTTTGAAAAGCCTCAGCTGACTCTGAAGCATCTCCAGGAAAAGCTGGATGAGGCTTCAGCAGAGGCTTCCTCCCAGAAAAACTCTGCCAGAAAACATCACTGGGGGTCACCTCCTATCCTGGAGAGCTCCTGGAGAGCTCCTTTCCAGAGTGTTCCCACATGTGCAACACTGCTGGCATTGCAGCCTTGGACCTCTGCAATTCAGACCTAAGCCCAGTGGATTGCCTTCCAGCCTGACCTTAAGCCTGCCTTGTCACTGTGGACTTACCCAGTGACTGCTGGCCTTTGTCTGAACCTGGCACCTGTCTCTGACTATGATTTGATATTGAAATTCCTTCTTCAAATACTGATATTAATGAGGAGACTTGATGCACATGATGAAGAAACTATTTGCAACTGAGAGAAGTGTTTTGAATATATTTGGACTGTTATGTGAGTGTCCTGATTCTGACCAGGACAGGGATGATTTTTGCAGTAGCCAGAAGGAGCATGGCTGGGACATGGAGGTTGTTCTATACTACCCCAGGTCATTGCTGGGGCCGTTGGGGAAGGGGTCCCTACCATCTGAGTAAATGTGGCAGAAGGAGTGGTGAGGTAATGCTGATTCTGAGCTGGAGGAAGCAGTTGGGTAGCGCCAGTTCCAAGCAATCATGTGTGAATTTTTTACCTCTCTTGTACAATTCGTTATTGATACTGCAGTTGTTATGGCTTGTTTTCTTACCCCATTGCTGCTTCCAGGAAATTTTTCTTATATCATCCTGTGATCCCTACCTTTGGTACCTCCAGTTCTCCTCTCCTGCTTCAGAGGGAGGGAGAGGGGAAAGTGAATGAGCGGTACCTGGTTTGGAGTTTCAGTGGGAACACTAAATTGAGGAATACCACTCCTAAACCACAACAGATTGCCAGTGAAACAGCATGAGCATCCCTTCTTACCATGAAGATAACATGCAGGAAGATTCAAAGAAATGGACTGAAAAAGCTGGTTTAGACTGACCATTTTGAAGGGCTTGAATCTTTATCATACGGAGCCCCTCTTGACTCGTGAGTCACAAGCATTCGGGACATTTGGGACACACAAGAGGGATGTCCTGCTGAATCCTAGTTATCATGCAAAGTTTCTCCCTCAGTGAACAGGTTCCCCAAAGCCCAGAGCACTGCCAGCTATAGAAGTGATGTTTGGTATATGAGTTTGAAAACCCTGGAGTAAAATGGTAAATAGCAAACTTGGTTATGCTCTCAAAATACCTAGAGGGAAAGCAGAAGTTGCAGGAGTTGTTATGAAATTTCTCACTGTAGCAGGCAAAGCATAGAAAAACCCACCAGTAGAAGATGAAGCGAGGCATTTTTTAGCTAGAAATAAAGTTCAGTGAAGTTCATTAACCTTTGGCACAATTTGCTGAGAGTTATATTAGATTCTTTATGACTAAAAATTTGTATAGTGAAAAATAAGATCTTTTCTAAAACACATGCTCTATATAAAGAGAAAATGCCATGCATGCTTTAAAGTGGAGGTCAGGATAAATAATTGTAAAAATCCCTTCTGGCTTTATAATCTGCTTTTCAAATAAAACAAAAGTTATTTGCTACCCTTGAAAACTACTTGGAATCTTTAGTGATGCAGAACATGACTGGTTTTCCACTTGTAATTGGCTATATAATTAATAAGATGGATACCCCATCATTTCTCTGGATTCTTGCTTAGTTGTGAAAGTGGAGCTTAGGGTTGCTATTTTCATGCTGTGTCACATTACTGAAGTTATGCCTCTGAGTGGCTCCTTTTTCTCTCATATTTTGCTATCACAGTTTTATCACTGTCCAGTGATGCTCCAACAACACATGGCATTGCCAAGCCATGCAGATCCACAAAGCACTCTCCTCAGTCTGCTAAGGCTTCCTCTACCCTTCAAGTCCTGCTCAAAATCGGCTTCCTGCATTAGTCTCAAAGAAACAGAACAATGTAGAATGGAAGGGACATCCAGAAATCATTTACTCCAAACATCTGCTCAAAGTAGTGCGAACTTCAGGCTTGAATCAGAGCACTTCCAGACCGGAAAAATCTCCAGAGTTTGGGATTTCACAGCCCCTTCTGGGCAGCTTGCTGCAGTGGATCATTACTCTCACAGTAAAGTATTTTTTCCTTTAGATCAGTTGGAATTTCCTCTGTTGTACCTTTTTTCCACTGCCCACCTTAGAGAAGAGTCTGTCCCTGACTTCTATAAAACCACCCCTTAAGTAATGGAAGACAGCATTTAGATTCCTCTGTAGCTTTCACTTCTCCAGCCTGAACAAGCCCAGCTTTCTCTGTTTCTACTTGTATATTAGCTTCCCCACTCCAAACCATTTTCATGGTCCTATCATTGGACTGCCTCCAGTTGGGAGTCCAAAACTGGATTATTAAACTACATTAATGTCCTGCCAGACCACTCGTACAGCACATAAAGCTTCCTCTGAGTGACAGTGTAGCATACTGACCACTCTGGTATTACCTGTGAGGTAGCTGAGAGTTCATTCTGTCCCACCATTTTTGACGTAAACATTAATTATCATTAGCTTTAATGCTAATTCCTGAGGAGCTGCAGCGGACTCTGAACCACCGGCCGTGACACTCTGAGCCTGGCTGTTCAGACAGTTTTCTGTTCACCTCATAGACCAAAAGACTGAAGGTTTTCAGGCAAGAGAGCCTGGTATGAGATATCCTTTTTTTTTGTTTTCAGATATTTACACCTGATTGGACAGATTCATTCATGTTTGAAGAGTTTTAGGTTTTCACATGCAATATTTTCTCACATTTTACTGCGCTTGTGACTATTGACATATTCTTTTTGGAAAACTAACCCTATAAATAGGATTAGATTAGAAGTTGAGTGCCTTTTCCCACTATCTTTTTCCTACAAGTGAATGACTTAACTAAGTTTACTGTGTGACTCAAGTTATCAAGGTTTTGAAGCATTGCCATTAATATGAACTCAGATAGACTTACTTGCATCTAGCTTTTAATTCTCCATCTACACTAAAAGTCTGAGAAGAGCCCACTGAAATTGTTATTAAAAGCCTTTGGAGGACACATAGGATAATCTCAGAATTAGATGCACTTGTAATAGTATGCATAGAATTGCTGTCTACACTACGGTTAGTCTATATCATATCCATTCCAGAACAAAGGTGCAATTTGAGAGAAGAGTTAGAATTTTGGATCATCTGTGCACAACACACTGTTACTTTGTAGATAGTGATAAACCTTTAGTGAGAAACTGGAAAACCCACACAATTTTGATGCCCAGAAAGAAGCACTAAATGCAGCTGTATAGTGTGGACTTACTGGGCGAGACCCAGCAGGATCTGCAAACTGTGGACCTGTTAATGAGTAACTTGTAAAACTGATTGCACATTCTGTATCAAATGTATATTTTATTTATGACTTACTGTGTTCACTGAGTCTTATCAGCAACGGCCAGATGCTGCCTCTTCTTCAAGTCTTAAACTCTGTCAGCCTCTGGAAAAATAGAGGTATTGTACAATCTGACCTAACAGAGCTGACAGCCGTGAGTCTGTTTTGTTGATGGATGATCTGAACAAACTACTACCAGGGAAATCCTGGCTTCAGACTGGACATATTTAGTTCAGAAAGGGAAACAGACTGAAGGATGGGCATGGAGTGAAGCAACAAAAAGTAGTTTTGCATTATAATGCCGAATTTTTCATCTATTCCTAATAAATAACCCATTGCTCCAGCAGTATAGTTCAGTGCTGAGATCTGCAGCTGTGAATCACATACTCTTCTTAAGATATTTGGAGTTGTGCATGAAGCAGAATACACTCTTATCTGTGTGCTATCCTGTGATAAGGTATGAAGAGGCAATAACTATGAATGAGCTGGAAACCAAACTCATCAAGAATAATTTTATTTGTCATTTTTTTTATAATCCATTTCAAACTGCTCAGGTCTATCGTACAGTAAGAGTAGATTTATGATTTCTAGTACCAGAGCAGAAATAGTGCAAATGCATGATGGAAAAGGTACAGATTTGGTGTGAACTCACTCTGCCAGTTGCTGTGGTTTTACCACAGCTGTCTACTAAGTACCACACAGCTGCTTACGCACACCCTGCCCCCAGTGGGATGGGGAGAGAATGGAAAAAAGAAGTTAAAACATATAGGTTGAGATAAGAACAGTTCAATAATGGAAATAATAAAAAAAACCCCAACAACAGTAATAGTAATAATGCAATAAAAATGGAGGAATAAAACCCAAAAGAAATGAGTGATGTACAGCACAATTGTTCATCATCCACTCACCAGCACCCAGCCTGTCCCCAAGTAGCGATTGGTATCTCCCAGCCAACTCCCCCAGTTTATATACTGAGCATGATGTTCTATGGCATGGAATATCCCCTTGGCCAGTTTGGGTCAGCTGTCCTGGTCTTTCTCCCACCCAGCTTCTTGTGCACCTGCTCCCTGTCAGAGCATGGTAAATGGAAAAGTCCTTGACTTACGGTAAGCAGTACCTAGCAGCAACTGAGTTATCATTATTCTCGTACTAAATCCAAACCACAGCACTGTACCAACTAGTAGGAAAAAAAAGAACTCTTTTCAAGCCGAAACCAGGACACCAGTCCAAATTGTCCAAAGACAATGATGGATTAACTTAGTCTAGGCAGGCTTTGTCCCACATCCAGTATTGCCTGTCTATGCAACTCCAACTCTGTGCCAGCTGAGGTACCATTTGATGTCTGTTCTTCTGCAGGAGACATCAAAACAGCCTAAGTGCATGAAACTGTTAACTGTATTAGCATCATCTTCAAAGGATTCAAATGAGATTCAATGATGTTCACCTGCCTGAACTGGATTAAATACACATTTCTGGCTCATCCAGTACTGCACAGATCTGATATTAATGAATGCGAAACAGCTACAAACCTACTCTTTGCCAAGTTTCCAGAACTCTATTCCTTGATCAGAAACAAACAGTGTCACTGATTACTGCAAACATAAATGATCTAAGAAAAAAAGTAAAATCATAGCTCATGTCTACTGTTCCAGAAGCACGCCAGATGTTTATTAAAAATTTTGACTGACAACATAATGAAAAGAATGAGAGGACTATTTAACTCAACACCTTTCTAGGAAGATGCTATGGTGTAGTAACTCTATCATGCAAGATGTCAAACAACAATTACCTACTAGAATATTATAGCATGATATTTTGGTTTTGTGAGCTCATAGTTTTTAAAGAAATGCTGTGTGATGTAGTATTTTCTTATAACCCTGTAAACAGGAAGTAAGGAAATTTGGTCTTTGCCCTATTCTTTCAATGCAGCATTTACTTTTGTTGTAGAGGTGATCTCAAAATTAACACTGTCACTTTAATTAGTCAGAAATGGAACAAAAACTTGCTGATGCGGGAAGAAAACATGGCAGGCAAAATCAATATCTTCTTTTTGGAAAATGGGCAGAGGCAGAATACACACATGCACAACTCATGTCTTTTTTTAAAGGGATCAGAATTCTTTTCCTCTGTAATCCCTACAGCCAGCCATTCACAATGGGTTTTCCGCAAATGGAATTTCAAGACATTTCAGATGAGGCACTAGTTCCCTCTATTCTACAAGGAAGATGACACAAATACCTGCACAATGAATTATGGGGTGTTTCTGACACCTGACTGAACAAATCTCTGCATCACTGAAGCAATCGAGGTAGGTGATAACAAAAGCTCAATTTCTTTGGACGAGACAATATTTTTTCCTCTATGCTACTATGCAGAATAAAGATGGAATGTAGTACATACATTTTTCTGTACAATTCATGCCCAGTGAATTGGCAAAATCTACCAGTTAAAGCACTACACTGTTATTTATAAAAATAGTAGAAAATAAAATTTTTAATCAAGGGACACAGTGAGACATGAAAGTATGCATTTGAATATATAATGACTAAAAATATGGTAACTTGGATGATACTTAACTGGCAATTGATACATGGAACATTGATCAAGTAATGTTTGCCGGACAATTATTGTCCTATGTCCACCATGCTTTGGTCTCTACTCGTCAAGATTCATAGAAGTTACTGTTTTACAGTCATCACCAATTGCTAGGATTCAAATGTGAAGAGTGTTACAATGGGCTCAGACCAGCCTTGGAGCAAATGAAGAGATTTGGACATGTGGCTCTAGGTGTGTTGGGAAATAGGCTTATAGCTAGGAAGTTCTCTCTGATAACTGAACATTTCTTCAAACCTTTGTCAAATAAACGCTTATTTTCTTTATTCTTCGTCTAACTTCTAAATAACCTTTTTTTTTACTACCTTTTATCTGCCTTACCTCATTTTTACCTCTGTTTTTTTTTTTTTTTCTTCTGTAAAGCAAGGGATTTTTTAGTTGGAGAGAGATGACAATTAAACAGAGAAAGGTGGGACACAAGGGAATGCCAAATTGTCATAATTCTCTGCTTATCTATTTAGGAAACCTTTTAAGATGGCAAAGCAATCAAAGCCAAAATGGAGTAATTCCATATCAAAAGAAACTCCATGTCTCTGTAAATTTATGTTTGGAATATCACCACATTCAGAAACAAGACAGACAACACGAGAATCCAGAATGGATCCCTGCTAGCTTAATAGATTCCAGTATGTCATATGTGTAGGTATGTATGCATATATATATGAAAAAAAAATGTATATATGTACCCTGTATACATGCATATACATACACAGCTATGTATGCAGATCCATATGTGTATGCAGGTACTTATCTTTTTAGCTTATGCACATTTCTGATTTGTTTCCCTTTACCAGCTAACATTTGGTCTATTTTACTAGACAAGAAATGTCTTTCCTTTTGGTAATTCTGCACTGTGTAAAAGCATCTGTCTGTCTTTCTATTCTGGCAGTCCCAGTCTGACAGCACAGTGAATGGCATTTCAGTTACAATGTTCAGCATGAATAACAGAAGGGTAAAACAATTTTCTGAAAACTCGTCCCACCACACCTCCACCAGCCCAGCTCAATGGCCATCTGGAGCACTTTTGTGACAGAGAAGAGAAATGTTTGCACTACAAGGAGCTCATTCTAATTCCTTGTTTCACAAAGCTGCCCAGAAAGAACTGAAAATCAATAAATGATAGCTCTATAGTAAGTATTATGACTTCGGTCCCCAATTACTTTTAATAACTTTTAATAACAGGAGCATCAAGGAAACACTAAAATCTCTCTAATAATTCCCAGGCCTCTGAAACTGAGGGCTTGATTTTGTGCATTGAGCCCCAGCACAATATGATCTAAATTCTGGTGCACAGAAAAGCTCAATGCTTTGAAAAATTTCTTTCACACATTCACTGTGTTAGCTACCACATGCACATATCTTATAACTTAATTGATTTAAAAGTTCACTACAAATTAGGCTGCAGAAAAACATAAAATAACATGACAATCCTACATATTGCTGAGTAGGGATGAATGCAAAGCACAAATACAAGATGAAGAACTTGCTTCAGGATAAACTGGAGAGTCAGGGGCACCACAATTGAAATTTGAGTCACCAGTGCCAGGAAAAAACCAAACATCTCACACAGAGACCTTCCAAGAGATGCATAGTGATGATTTCTGTTTCAATGCTTGCATGCTTCATTATCAACTAAAATTCAAAACCTGCAACTAGCAAAGGGAGAAAAAGGTAAAAGGAGGCAAGGGGGAAGGGAGAGGTTGACTGGACAGGGACTAGTAGATAGAAGTGAGAATAATCAGATGTCCAGAAAACATGATATACAGAGAAGACAGATTTGCAGGATTTCGTTTAAGGAAGAAAAGACTAAGGGACATAACCACAGTTCTTGCTCACAAAATAGACTTCTGCAAAGCCAGGAAAGCAGTCAGTATTGCATTCACGCAGTGGGCAGGCAAAGAATTAAAGCTGGAGCAAGAAAATCCAGAAGAGACCTCAGTGAAACTGCCTAATGACAAGGACAGTGAAGTCCTGGAACAGGTGACCTGGGGAGGCTGTGGTGGCCGTATGTCAGTGGTGAGCTCTATTGCACCAGAGAAATATCTGTCAGGAAAGACAAAAGAGCAGCTGTCACAAGAAGATGAGCTCCAAGAGGTCTCTCCAACATTACTGTTCTGTATCTTCTTACTACACTGTAAGCATGAAAGAGAGTGGAGGAAACACATAATTCATTAAACTAGTGAAATTCTTGCCCACTTGTTTTTTTCTTGATAAAATACTTGCTGACTGCTTGAGGACAGATAGAAGTATGTCACATTGAATGACAGATGTTGATTTCTACTTGTTCAGAAATGAAACTTTCCAGCTGAGATCTACATCCAGATCTCACCACAAGGCCTGTCAGTTCAGCTGTGTTCACAGGCTTAAAGGAGATCCAAAGCTGTCTAGTCCTGAGTCTCCTGCTTGTTCTTGCAAAACTCAAGACAAATTGGCTTGTTTTTATCTTTGCTCTCTTTTTTATTTGCCATTTTGTACTAATCACTAATGTTCTTTACATTATTTACTGATGACGGATGGGTGATCTTGGAACAAGACCAGTCACACTAAATATCAGCATCATGACAGGGCTCCACAGCTTATGATGCCTGGTTTTTGTACTGCTTAAAATGTTGCTCTGGGAAAGGCAAAACTCTCTCTAGTCAGGGGAAATCAGGTTTTTCCTAAAGTATACTACATCAGAGCTTTAAGAGCACCTATGTCATGCACTAAGCTCCCTCCCTTCCATCCGCTGGTAAGCTGGAGGAAAAGGTGACCAAACTACAAATTAATACGAATATCTGAGCCAGTGAAGGTCATGAGAGAAACCTCTGAGCCTGTGCTCATGCACGTACATCATTCATCTGAGGTAGCATCCTCTTTGCAAGGGCCTAGCTACACATGGCCACTCAGTGACCTCAACAACCATCAGAGATTTTTTTGTTATAGG
The DNA here is from genome assembly GCA_013398015.1 of Oreocharis arfaki. Classification (NCBI taxonomy): domain Eukaryota; kingdom Metazoa; phylum Chordata; class Aves; order Passeriformes; family Paramythiidae; genus Oreocharis; species Oreocharis arfaki. The sequence goes on along the minus strand of VZRR01009913.1, from coordinate 446,094 downwards.
ATTCTTATTCAGCAGTGAGAATTCAAGCCTATCTGACCAATACATCTGTCCTCCCCAAAACACCCTCAAAACCAAACCTTTAAGAATCTTATTTAGAATTCAAAGAAAACACTGGTTTTGATGAGCTTTGAATAAGACCCTGATGTCAACTGCCATTACAAAACAGGGAATGTGTCTGGGCAAGTGACTTGCCTGTACTTCTTGTTCTGTGAAAAGCTGCTCTTTGGAATTCTTTACTTTCATTACTTAGGATAGTCTGAGACAAACCTAGCAAAGTATTAACTGAACAAAATCTACTACAATTTTAGGTTTTATAACATATATTAAAAACAAATGATGTTGGTCAGAATGATGGGAGCATGCACTTAGCAGTGCCCTCAGGATAAAAAAAGAAAAAATCAGTGACCATGCCATAGAGAGATTACAAAGGGACTGGGTAGAAGAGTAAAATCCACATTGACTTGCCCACTACAAGATGTTATGAAAATGAATACAGTTGCATAAAATTAACCAAACCCCAAGTTAAATCAAAGAGAAGATAAAAAAATAAGGCCTCATGTGACAAGTTAAATTATGGAGGGCTGGAGAGGAAAAAGTAATGGAGCGATGGCAGAAATAGATGAAAGGTTCTATTCATAATAATTGGCCTGTAGAAATGGTGAAAACAACCATCTAACAAACTCCAATGTTGCCAATTCTGCACTTCATAATAATGGAGGGAAATATTATATAACTCAATTGTGAGTGCTGAATGTTTTGAAGGATGCATTTTCCTACACTGTGTGGATTGGAAGTATGCATATTAGCATGCACACCTAGCACTCTACTTTAAACAAGAGTTCATATTTAGGATCTTGGATAGGTGACACAAGGGTACTGAATGAAGTGTTTTTGTCCTTTCTTCATCCCTAAACCCCTATGGATGAAGCCCACACATTTTTGAGAAGGACTATCACAAGTGTTATACCCTGCTCTTAGTCTTACACAAACGCTATTCTAGACAAGGTGCACTCAGGGGCATTGCACTGACCTGCTGCAGAGGGAGGAATAGCATCATCATGATAGCTTTACTCTTCATTATGAGCTCCTGTCCTCTCAAAGAAAGGCTGTACAAGCAGACAAAATGCTGGTCCAAAATCAGGTAAGTCCCTAAATACTTGTGCAATTATGCAGTTCCTGAGGTGGGCACAGTAGCATCACTGTGCAGGATGACTGAACGCACAACAGCTTCGAAGGCTTTATAGTTCTCTTTGAGCAAAAGACAATTAATTATAAAAGCATTGCTAATTGAATATGCAAATGGATTTTGAGGAAAAAGTGTATACTATTCTCATGACATGGAGAATTTTATTGTTTGAAACGTCTACAAACTTTCTGTTGGTATGAAGATAATATTGTTTTCTCTGGAACTTAGAAGAAACAGAAATCATTTGCCTCATAACTATAAACGATGGAAAAGTGAGTGGATGAACTTCTCCTGTTTTAGAAAACTTGGTTAACTTTTTTCACTTGTTTTATTGTCTTGCTTCTTAAAATATGTACAGAATATATTACGCTCTTTTCCCCCTTTTCAGTTCAGTAACTCCATCTGGCATTTTTAGTGATCAGTCTAGCATGTCCAATCAAAAATGGACTCTTGCAATGCTTTGATCAATGGATATTTGAATATATCAACATATATTGCACATTAATGAATTGGGTTTTGGCAGTTTATGTTTCAGTAACTGTAAGGATTTTATTGTGCTGATGTTCCACTGAGATGGATGCTGAGATATGGGTAAAATGACCCACATGCTTCAAGACACTGACACCAACGTTAACAGGGAAAAATCTTTCAGGACATCCAAATGTAACTCACTGCAGACTCTTCTGAGAAAATTTTATGACAGAACTTTGACTTGAAGGAAGTGCTCTGGAAAAAGTGATAAACTTTGAAGAAAGAATAATAAAATCTCTAAATACAACATATACCATTAGTTCTTTGCTTCACTTTTATCAAGTTTGGTTCCAAAATATCATTTTGACTACCATTGAAATTACCCCCAGATGCAAAATATTATTACAGTGCTTCCATTTTATAAGCACAGTTGAACTTCTGTTGAACTAATCTTTCTTTTTCTGAGGCTAGTCTCTTCTTATACTAAAACTCCCTTCAAATCTTTTCATCAAAACGTTAAAAATCCTCGTCTTTTATTTTACATTACAATTGCAGTAATCAGTATCTTACTGTTCTTTTCACATGTAGTTTTTCTTTTCTTTCACTATGCTCAGCTAGAAGTCTCACTTTTCTTTACACATTTTCTATTAGAAGTATTAGGACTATTATCTAATTCTTTGCTCTATGCAAAAAAAACCTTTCAAAAATCTAGATGACTTTTAAAGGAGCATTATACAGGAATTGTCATGTCTATAGCCCAGTATAATTTTCTAACTTTCAATAATTTGATTGATTTCTCTTCATTAACACTAAATCTTTGTGGCTGTTCTCAGGTTTCTAAGATAGCTGAGGCACTAGAAGTTTTGTGAATTCCTGGCAGGAGAACAGAGATACAAACTTAACGCCTGTACTGGGAAAAACCCCCTATACCTTCTACTGGATATCAAATCCTTGCTATCACTAGATGCTTATCAGCATATTAATAGTATTGTGCTTGCCTCCAGATTATTAAATTTATCACAGGAAATGCAGTGAGGAGGTCGACTAATAATATATGACACAATCCCATCCATTATTTCCAGTGTTCACAGAATTGCCTGTTAATTACTATTCATCTATTATTTACTCATCCATTTGTCACTTTTTGGAAATCAGACCAAAACTCCAGAGTTGCATTTCACCTAATATCTTTCCTGAATGACAACAGGGCCACTTGGACAACACGGCACTTAGCTTAGATGTAGCAGAATGAAACACACAAGAGATGTAAGGAATAGGATGCAACTTGAAAATATTTTTACTTGTTCTATGGACACATATTTCTTATCCATGCAGATAGAGTGTACAACCCGTTAAAAAACCCCAAAAGACACAAAATCCCACAATGCTTCAGCCTAATGATTATCTGTACCATTAAAAGTATTAAAAATTAATGTTAGGAAGAAGGCTGTTGACAAAAACCACCAGTGCACTTACCTGCAATTCTGTAGGTCTTGCAAAGACAGCTTGCATAGTAACCACTTTGTAACCTCTCACAGGAGTTAAAATGCAAGTGTTGATTCTCACTACTGAGAAAAATCAGTTTCAGCTTGGCTTCTAAAACCATGTTCGATTTTCACTGATGCAATACCCTTATTCAATGTTATGTACTTTTGTCTGATGAATTAAAAAAACCAGATATATTCTCCAAATACGATTTTTTCTCACTTGTTTTCCCACATGTGGCCCAGAAACAGGCTTTGTGCCAACCTGACAGAACAAGCTCTCAGGACTCGTCTGGGTTTGCCTGGGCCCGAGGTGGTTCTGTCATGGTTAACAGCTGCCATTGGCCACAAGACTGATGTCCGACTTAGCTCAGTGATTCCTATGGACAAGGGAAAGGCCAGCAGGCATAAACCATAGCCCTTTGGATTAACTGAAGGTAGGACGAGAAGTTGTGCAATTTTTAACCTTTAACTGTTGACTGATGTGACAGAAGCAGACCGTGATGAGAAGACAAGTAAATGGAGTTCTAGGTGAACTCAAGGCAAATGAGGAAGAAAAGCTCACCATGACCATCATACTTTATTGAGAGAAGAACCTGGGATGCTGATGATCACTGTGAGTCTCTCTACTACAGTAGCAACCTGGGATCTAGAGGAATGCTGAGAAATTCAAAGGAAAAAAAGAGAAGACAGAAGAAGATTTCTTAGATAATAATTTTAGTTATATTCTCAGCATTTTTTTTTTTTTTTGGTGTTAGTTAATTTGGATTGTCAGGCTGTTAAAACATTAATTGTACTAACAACAGACCCTTGCCTCCTCTGAGCGTAGCATCTAGCTCTTGTGCAGTAATAATTTACTGCTGCCAACAAGGCACTGGCTCACTCCACACTGCAAGCTGAGCGGGGGTGCACAGGCACTGTCCGTTTTATACACTTCACTCTGCCTTAACTACAAGATGGTATCTTACGTAGGAAGAAAAGATGAGGCTTCTTATGCTCATGTATGAAGCATACTTCTAATTAAGAAACTTCCTTAGCTAAAGTTCTTTGCAGCTAGCTACATTTTCTATGTCTGCCCTCCAACAAAAAGACCAACAGATATCATCTGAAACCAAAGTCATTAATTGTCTAAGTTTCCTACCTCCTCCCACCCCCATCAAATGTCAAACTTCTATCCCAATTTTTTTTAAAAAAATTCTACTTTAGTTATAGCTGTTACAATGTCCTCCCTGGCTAAAATTATTGCTTTTATTTTAGCAGATGACTTCCTACCCTGTGATCTACTGATGATCTACTTTTCACTTTTTCCTTCCTGTCTGCACCTGGCAGACCCTTTTACTATCTTGTTTTCAAAGACTAATTTAGTTTCAACATATTCTCGTTTGATTGAATCTTTCTTTTTCCACTGAACTCTGTGTTTCTCTCCCATCTAACCTTTATACATTTGTATCTTATTTTTCAAGGAAGACTGTATGATCGAACTATAACTTTTCATCTCACACTACTTCTAATGTGCTATTTAATAGCCTTGTTTCCCTTTTGAAAACTACATGCTGATGTAGACCTTATCTTCCAAGAATACTGTATACACATTAAATTTCCATGAGATCATTTTTGTAGGAAGAATTTTTAAAAGCTTTGCTTATTTTCAATGTCATCAAGCTGTTCTTCTGGACATTTGATGGGGCCCAGCAGAGCAACAAGATTAGTGAATGGCAGAAGTTTTTCTTACTATGAAAGCACCTTGTCAAATTAAACATACATAATTTAAAACAAAGATTTTCTTTGCTGCTCAGGGGTAAAAATTTCATGCATCTGCAGAGTTTCCAGTCCTGCATTATCAGAATATAAATTTGAGATCTACGACTGATAACAGCTTGAATAACAGTTTGTCTTAAGCAAAAATGTTTTGTATGTACAGTTGGTGGCAAGTTCTCAAAGAAATGAATCACCAAATCCACTCAAGAGGCACAATGGATACAGTCACCTAAAATTTTCTTAAGAATCAGATAAAGATTAGGATTTCATCCTGGAATAGGTAAGGTTTTTAGGATTAGGAAGCACAGATTGAACTGGAAGAGGAAATAATGTGGAAGGGCATTTTCTGGAGATATGACTGACAAAGTGATCCAACTTCTAATATCCTCTAGCAGCTAAAATGGTGAATTGTTTGAGGAAATTTCTTTCTTTTCAAGATACATTTATCCTTTTGTTGCACTACATGATATGGTGATAACTTTCTTTACACTTGCTCAGGAAAGCAAAACTACAATCTCACTCTTTAGGGAGCTGTTAGTGAGGAACTGTTTTGTGGGCAGCTATCTCATTTCTTGTTAACTGCACAGGTTTTCTAGCCCCTCAGAAATTAGGGATATCGTAAGTGGACCCAGAAGACAGGTATTAGAATAAAATCAAGGGCAGGAGCACCACCTCCTACTTGATGCTGTAGTTCAAATCTTATAAAACTATTTTAATGGGGGCTTTTAAACAAAACCTGTCTTTCCCAGGACTCAGCTTCCTAATAGCTTCTTTCTAAGCTATTCCCTCTTTTCTCCACATTAAACAATTGTATATTTTGAGATAGAAACCAATTAGACTTCAATTTTTTCCCTGGCTGCGAATTGTTTTCTCCTGCAACTCAATAGAGAGTCTAGAGATTATTTCAATTCAACAAAAGGATTTCTTACATGACAGGAGAAAGTGAAAGGAAAACAAATCTTTTTTTGATTACTCTTCCTCATGTGTATTTTTTGCCAGGCAGATTCCTTAAAAGTCTCTTTAGAATCAAATCTTAGTGCTAAAATAACATACCAGGAAAATGCTAGGTTTTTCATCACATGCTAAGCTACAGAACCAAACAAACCTGTAAGATCCTACTGTGGCAATCTCAATTATGGCCGAGGAAGATGATGTGAACTCTGTCTGCACAAATGCAATCCCAGTTTTCGTCCACAGCTGTCTAGGAATGGCCATGAGGCAGGGCCACAGCAGGAGTTTTTAAATTCTCTTTTTGCACAGATCACTGTATAACAATACGAAGCCCATATTTTTGCTACTAACAAAGACAAAACTGCCCAAACTCCCCAGGTTTTTTTGTTGTACCACATAAATACACTGCAGGAACAGATGAAGGGGCTATGGTTAAAGAGGATGATGTGCAGTTATCCTTTTTCATGTGTCCACACCCAGATGAAGCTACAGCCAAATTAATACCTGTCCCAGATTCAAGAAATTTTTGTTCTTTATCAAGTCTATCCCTTTGCGCTTGTCTTTAATCCACTTTTTTTGTGTGACATCTGCTCCTGGACCTGCTTAATCCATCACTAGCAGTCTGTTAAGACAAATGTTTAGGAAGAATTCAGTTTGCAACTTTGGTGCAGTTTTGCCTCTCACTGCTGCCAGGGGACTACAAATTACAGTGTAGGGTAACTAATGACTATGGCTTGGCAGGTATGCTATTCTAATATTTTCCTGACTTCCATGGAGATGCTCTCAGTTCCTACCAGCCCTATAAGCAGATGGTTAATTGTTACAAGGCTGCACACTGTTAATTTTGAAACTTGCAAATGCTACCATTTTCAGGGTAACATATGGCTTAAAGGAATCACAGAAAATTTATAATAATGCAAGGACAGGAACAGCAAAAAAATCCCGACGTCTTAAAATGTGTTGGACTACTGTGAGTCACATTTCTGCTTTTGTGGCACAGCTTTTCAGAGATGATAGAACAAACCTTTCTAGTTAATGAACATGGTACTGTAAGCTACTGTGAGATGGTCCTGAATATTTAAAGGGCTGGCATTCTCCTAACTAGGAATTTTTCACGTTGTCTTTCGTGAGAAATGAGCCACCAAAGTGCAAATTCTCATTCCTTCCTTTAAGACCCTGTTGTTGTTGTTGTTGTTTCTAATACTGTACAGTTTGCCTTTTAAAATTATCCAGTACCAGGTTTTAACACCTCAAAGCAGATTTTTATAAGATGTTTTTAAAGTCATGTTGCGAATAGCATGTTAAAAAATTATTTACAAATAATTTTTGTATATAATTTCTGATGCTACACCTTCAGGAATTAAATAGTGTTTTTCTTATTTCTGTTGATTTTTTTACTAATTAAATACTAATAAATAGAATGTCTTGATAAACCCACCAGTTAAAAGTCATTGTTGGGTCAATATTTACAATTCTTCAAGTCATAATAATAACCTCAGATTTTCTTTATGTCTCAGCTTGATGTTTCAGTCTACCAGTTTCATTTTAGTTTCTCACAAATGTAACAATCCATACTAACAATTGCCAGCCAAAGTCTTTCACTAACCATAAAAAATCTCGTCTTTAGTTTTCCAAGAATCATTCAGTGCTATAAATTTAAGTTCTAAATTTAGCACACAAATGTGTACTTTGCCGTATTTATTTTACAGCCGAATGTTCGAGTACTTTCCAATAGAGTTAAACTTAATGGCAAATGGCACTAGGAAATAATTGCATTTAAATTTAAAAAAGCCCTAAACAAGTTTATTCTATATAGGACTCTGAAAATATTTTATTACAATATAAGAGATGTGGTATAGAAATTGAGTTTTGAAGTGTTTCTATTTGCTCATCTATTTCATGTTGAGTGTAGTCTATTAGCAAGAGATGCTTATGACCTCCTAAATACAAAGCGAGTTATATCAAATAGTTTTCTTTTTATGCAATTATAACCTCCCACATGGGAGGTTATGAGGATGAACTCCACGTTGTGCATCATTACTTCCTTTGTCAGATCCTGTAACTGTGTAACTCCGTGTTACAGCCAGCCTATACAGACAGCAAGAGTGTTTACCAATAATGTGATTATTTATTGCAGGACTTGAGCTTTTAAAAGGCTATTTCCGCTCAGTTAAAAGAAACACAGCCATTCTCAGTCAACAGAAACAAAACCAGCCTCAGAAGAGCATATTTTGAAATTGTGCAAAATTATATGGAACTTTGTTGTGTATTGATTATAATAAAACATAACAACCCCCCAAGGAGGAAAAAGAAGCACTCTTAGGTGTGGGGTTTTTATGTATAAAGAGATACATACATCTTTGGAGAATAAAACAAACAGACAAAAAAAGGTGTTTGACTTCTGAACAGAAATATTTGTTTTATAAAACGTATATAAAGACACCAAACTACTTGACCGTATCCACACTTGCAGAGGACACAGTAGGTGTTGATTCTTTTTCTTTTTGAACAAAGTCACTGTTTTAAAATGCACAGCTAGGAAAAATGCAAAAGAAGATAAATTTGCAACTGAGAGTTGGTTTTGGAGGAACTCCACTGGAGGGATGGGTTCAGAGGAGAACAAAGAAGTAAAAATGCATATGTCTACCCAAGAAAAAAATTGAATGAAACCAAATATTTGTGCATGCGTGTGTGCGTGCGTGCACAATAATTCTTGAAAGCATGTAAAAGTAGTAAAAATATAGGGGAAATGTTTCAGCCTTAGTCAAAAAGCTAGAAACTGTCAACACAGATACAACTTGCAACACTCAGAAAAGACACTGCTCTGTGATGAAGTAGCGGGCTTGTGTTTTTTCTCATGTGATGTGCGATGACATCTATTCCCAAGTCCTTCGATCCCAAAGTATTCATTAGGAATTTGATGGAAATCTCCCCTGAATGATGAATGTAAAAGATTTGCTCTTGAAGCATCATTAATCTTTCTAGGCATAGAAATCAGTCTACTGTCACCATCCATTCACTGTGACAGATAAAATGAGGGTGTGTTTTTGTTTTTTGTTTTCTTGACTTATGGAAAACAAAAATGGTTCTGGAAAATGCATTGTGGTCGTGATTCTGATCAGGAAAGGGAGCATAATTCATGTGTTGTTTAAAGAAGCATCGATGAACTCAGTTCCTTCAGATTTTATTCTGTGCTCATCTTCATGAACCTCCTCTCTATTCTCAACACACTTAAGAACAACTAAAATCTTGGGAGGAAAAGCCACTGCTTTCTGTATCCTGTCAATGCACTCTCAAATAATGACTGGTGGGATTTGGAGACTGTTGACTATGAAAATAAGAAGATATTTCCTCAAAAATCTAAATCAAGGCTGATTTTAGTTTGATAGTTCCTCCTTTTTTTTGATTTTCCTCCTTCCCCTTGGTAAGTGTCAGAGAAACTTAGAGAGGACATATGTCTATCTAAGACAGGAAAAACATTTCAGACAATGTGCCCTGCTGATTACTTACAACTACCATCAATATAAATCTACATGTTGTCAATTGATTTTTCTCTTTTTCTTTAAAAACAAACGGAAAAGATGTATATCTGCTATAAATGCAAAACAAGAATAAAGCTATCATACATCATTCTCACTGGGTTTTTCAAGCCATTTCTAAAAATCTGAGTAAATTATTTTAAAGAGAAGTGGGAAAAGTATGAGGAAGAACAGGAAAATAAAAAGCTAAATGAGAAGTATGAAATTGTCTATTATCCACTATAGCATAATAAGGTCTTGAACATTCTAAAATGTTGGCTCCTGGCCTTTGTCCACATTACTGGGCCCCATATTAGTGACTACTGCAAATAAAATGAACTAATTACTTAATCAATTTCCTTCAGTTACAAATAATCACAGGTATATTAAAAAATGCATCTGAAATAAAAAAATAAGCAGAAGTAGAAACATACTTCAGCTCTTCTCATCTATTTCATCCTACTTTCTTTCTCCTAACTTCTCTTTTATTTAAACATACAATCAAACAAACAAACAATCAAATAAACAATTTTGTTGTATTTCTTTGAGACTCTTTGGTGTTCATTTTCTTCATTTCTCATCCCAGAGTAACTATGCTATGCCCTGTTTTGGGACAAAGTCTGCATGAGACACCTCTACTATTTTAGGATATTTGTGACCTGAATGTCCTCTGATTCTTGATTGTTTGGAGTCATTCACATGTAAATAGAAGTATGGAGAGCTCCAGAGGCACTCTTGATTTCTCTTTCCCCAGTACAGCTGCTCCAGTTTCCACCCCCCAATACTTCTAGCTATGTGGTCCTGCTACAGCCACAGCTCTGTCCCCCGACCAGGGCTGACTCAGCTCCTTATCTAGTGGCACTGTAGACCAGAATACAAGAATAACTTCAGATAAAGACAACCATAATCTCTACTGCAAAGAGCTGTTGTTCGATCTGGAATTTTTTCAGTAATGATAAATCAACCATACTTATATATGTAATTATTATACAGACATAGGGGCTGGAGTTACAGAATACACTCTGTAATAAGGTAGCTGCTGCAGGCAGCATTCCTTGATGAATAACAGGTAAAAGGATTCATCACAGCCAAAAAACACATCTGCAGTTCTTTGCATAAACAAGTATGTGTCTTCTGCAAACATCACTTTTCTACTAATTTTTCAGGAATTTAAAAGGGAAAAATTTCTACAGCTGTTCAAATAACACATTTAATAACACATTTTACAAACTCTCAACCTCTCCTCTCAAATCCAGAATATTTGAGGTGTGGGATTTTGAATACTTTGCAAACCAAAACAATCCCCCTAACTTTTTAGTAGACTTTAAAAACCTGCAAGCTAGGGCTGCAATCTTTTTAATATTTTCCACCCATTTCTGCCTGGATCTATAATACACTGACACATATGGTACTAAAAGAACTATGTCTGCCACTATCATGTCTAGTGCAAAGGAGCATCACAGAATAAGTTGAGATTCACTTAAGGATCTATCAGATTTAAAGCCAAGCATGTACCATTACAGAACAGTAATAACGAAAAACAAAGACAGTAATATTTCAGTGGATGAAGAAAAATGTCTGCCATATAAAAACACCTGTTGTCAGTACATGCTTATATATAACATGGGGCTTTTAGAACCCAAAGCTTTTTATTATGTGTTTATAAGAAAAACACCAAACAAACCCGCATCAGATAAACTACAAATATTTACTGTCACTGAAATCCAGATACTTGGAGCTAAAGGGATATAATAAGTAAATACAAAACCATGAAGTACATACTACTCTGGAACATCGATCCAAAGAACATTAGAGAATTCATAATTTTGTAGTTGCAGTGTTAGTCTGTGTCTATATAAGAAAAAACTGAAGAATGTAGTTGAAGCCTGGTCTTGTTTAGACTTCATGAAACTGTCTCATGAATGGTAAAACAAACAAAAACTAAATCATAAGTTATAAACTACCTTGAGAAAAAATAAACAGCTCTTCAGTCAGTGCTCAGGATGCAGACAGGAAACAGCACACAGTACACCATAGCAAAAACATATCCAATGAATAACATCAATCTTACATCTACTGACAATATTTGAACCATAAATGGAACCTGTAGTAATACAGAGATACTCCTGCCTTCGTGCACTGCATTATTCCATTTAGCTACGTGACTAACTATCAGCTTAATGCTTTTCAGTCATTATTTTCTGAAATACATTGGTTGTGGGTGAATTTAGAGTGCAAACATCACTTCAATACAAACTGTTACAACCTTCTTTCAGATTCCTGATCTGAAACATAGAATCAGTGTGAATAATCATTCAAGAAAAAACCCCAAATTATGTCTACCAAGCTATGTTTAGTACCTCTTACATGAAGACAGCTTACCAGTAGCAAGGGTCTTTTTCTTATGCAAAATTATCTATGAATAATTTGAAAGAAATAAGTTTTATTCTCAAACAGTTGCAGCACTTTTAAATATATGCCTCCTTTGTCATACTTAAAGCATCAATTTTTTGATTGAGCAGCAAAATTATGCGAAATTTAGCAGCTGAAATGAAACTTTATGTGTTTTGAACGCTTTGTGACACCTTTCATAAAGAGCACAACTCTGATATTTTAGGAGACATTTTTTGCTATTGGTGATATCCAAGTGCTCTGTACAGCAAGGAAAGTGAAAGAATGACAGAATCCAAGAAACACTATGAATTAAAAAAGAGTTATTTATTAATTACTAGAAGCAACTTTTAAAGAAGACATGAGATTTGAGAGAAAGATTTTTACAAATCCTCCATCTTTAGAAGTGAAAAGACAAGGTGAAACTTATCAACAAACAGGTTGTTCTGATTGCTTCATAATCCTGATTTAATACTCGTATTCATCACCTCCAAATCAAAGGAATTATACGCATTTGATGCAATGAGATTTGAATACTATTTAGAAAAATATAAATGTAACATATTTACGCAAAATTTAAAGATGCAGAAGATTTTTAATATTTTTTTTCCTTCATATTTAGAAACATTAGAAATTTGGGAAAGAAAGAGTGTTTAGTAAAACCTATGAAATGTTACCATTTCTTTCAAAGGTTTCATATCACTTTTTTTTCCCCAGAGAGGAAGGTTTGTTAATTTTTAGCAATTTGTGAAGACTAGCTTACATCGTTTCTCTGTCCACAGGTAATCATGATATGTGGCTTCCTGTGGGCTAGAGAGATCATGCAAAATAATTACAAATCATAGAAAATAGAATTGTTTAGGCTGGGAAACACCTTTATGATCATCTAGTCCAATCATTAAGAGTAGTGCCAAGTCCACTCCTAAACCACGTCCCTAAGTACCACACCTATAGGTCTTTTAAATCCCTCCAGGGATGGTCATTCAACCACTTCCCTGAGCATCCTGTTCCGACGGTGGGACAGATTCAGATTAGGATACAATCTACCAATAAAGATGGTGTAGCACTAGAATATATTGGAAAAGTCATGGAACTCAGTGGAGATTTTTATAAAAATGTGAGAGGTAGATTTATGTCAGGGATAATGAAGGCATTATTTGATAGCAGACTAAGCGAATTCTTCAGTTCTCTTCTAGACCTCTTTTTCTATAACTTTGAGAATCAGAATAGCTGATTCTCTTCAGAGACTGTGTTTTTAGCTGCAGGAAGACAAGAGAGAGTGTGCCTTTTATTGGGATCTCCCCACATGCTGGAACCCACCAGACAGAGCAGTCCCAGATGCTCTGCAGAGCTGCAACCTCCCTCCTGCTCCAGTCACATCACAGGATGAGAGACTGACTGCAACGGGCTAGAGGTTGCAGGAAGGAAAATTCAACAGTCACAAGTAAGTGGGACTTGTCTAAATAACACCAGACAACCAGCTCTTTAATAGAACTTTTTAAACATCAGGTCATCACTTCCCTGGCTGATAAAACTGAACAAATATCAGAGCTCTATGATCTCACATCAGTTGTCACTAGCCCAAAATACTTCCTGTATCTGTCAGCAAGTAACAACAAATTTACAAGTGCAAGGACTGAGCAAATCTGCCATGGTAAAAAACATTTAATTTTTCTGCATCTGAAGTATGAAGCCATTTTCACAATGACATGCTCAAATGTTTGCTGTGAACATTCTGTTTCTGCTGCAAATAGTATAAGACTAAGAAAAAGGGAGAAAATCACAGTGTTTTACCTTGATTTTTATGGTCCAAACTAAGCTTGCTTTTGCAAACTGTCTGCACACCGAGCCAGCTTTCCTGACAAGCTCTGGACACCTCGTGCCACCATGCTGGCCATTCAAGTTTGCAGGGGAGGCAAATGGACAGCATTCAGGGGAATTTATGGAGATTTGCTTCACCAGAGCAGCAGCAGCGCTACCGTGCAGGGGGAGACAGGCCTGCTATTTTTAAATTCCGCTGCCTGATGTGCAGCTCACATCAGACAAAGGTGATTGCCGCTGCTCTAGCCCCTGTAAAGGAGTAATTGCCTCACTCCCTCCTTGAATCTCTGAAGAGATAATTAGAAAATGCTGGTTTTGTTAAGCAATATGCTCAGTTCTCCTTCCCAACAGTCCGCAGAACGAGAGGCTGTCAAAATTTGCCTGTCACTTCTGACCTTCAATGACCTTTATCGTTAGGACTGACATGTCAATTACGGCCACATGAAAAGCAGGATACAAAAACATGGCTGTATCACAGGAGGAGCCATGATCACTGCACTGCATATTGCATTGACAATATGTGCAGTTCTGCTATTACACACATGATGCCAAAGAACCGTTTTTCACTGTAGCCCATTTCAAATCACAGGAAATAACACACCTACAGAAGGATTACTCTGTTTTCACACTGGAAAGGTACACACCCCCTCTCCCTCAGTGATTTAGTGTTAGCACAATTTACCTACAAGGCTGGGAAGGAGCAACTGATCCTTTAGCTCTGCCCAACCCCAGGGCTTGCTCTCCTTCCTCCCCAGCAGCCTCCCTTTCCTTCAGTTTGATGGCAGGATTATTTACCAATATGAGGGTAAAAAGTGCCAGGCCAGCAGGGTCTTGAAAACAGACAGGAGTGGGACAGTACCAGAAGTGACAGATTGTCTAATGATGCAAATTCTTATTTTCAAGGTATGGCATTTTTAAAGGGATGGTGTTTTTCTGAGGATCAGATGATTTGTAGGGAATGTAGAGTCATGCTTTTGCAGGACAGGAGAGCTCTTGCTGTTTATCGTTAACAATCTACCACCGAGAACACTTTTAATGGTGGGTCCTGAGGGAATGGTGAAGTGTTTTACCAGTAGTGGATGCTTTCCTCCCATCCCTCCCGTGCTGAGCAGCCCCAAATGCTCCCCAGATTTGAAATCCTGAACTAGTGGTCTTGCCTCCAGAAACAGAAATAAACCTGCCTCTTCTGCCTATGGCAGTTTAAAATGAAGTGTTTGTGAGTACAAATAGCAAAGTTTGACATCGTCACCTTAAAACAGATGAATCTTTGAAAGCAGGGATCCATGAAAACCCCACAGCTAGCACTGGGAGTGGAGATTTCTTCTCACTGGGAGACTGAGGTGCTAAAGGGAAAATATTACCAGGAAGAATAGGCACTGAATGGAAGGATATGATGTCTTGTGTAGAGAAGACTGTAAAGCAACCAAATACCTCCCTATTTACTAGAAAGACAAGCATCATTCACCCAGGGAAGCTGGATATCTAAAAGCTACATCCTTTCATTATTCATACATTTATTTCTTGTTTGTTATTGGTTTTGGTTCACTTTTTTCTACTATTGCAGAATGTAATAAATTGTTACTAAAATTTTTAAAACCATGAAAATAAGGATGGAAAAGTTGGAAATCATTTTGGAGGCCTTCCAATAGTGTTAAACTGCATGTGAATTTTTGTTTTTAAGATAGCTGTATACCTTTTGCTCATACTGATTTTGCTGGTAACAGGTGGTCTCTTATTTTAAGTCCTGTTATTTTGCAGTTTTCCACCTTCCACACACTCAGGACACAGTTCTCATCTCACTCATATCATGCCACTGATGGCAGTGAAGACGGCTTTTTTTATCCAGTGTAAGCAGGATCAGGCCTTCGGCCTGTGGAAGAAAAAGCTTTTCAACTCAGAAACTACCATTGACCAAAGAGTGAGCTCCAGGAGTTAGGTCTCCTGGGAAAAATACAGCTTCTGTGCCGTCCTTTAGCTGAAAGACTACCCTCTAGTCCTGTACTTCTGCGTTATTTGAATATAATGGATGAAATTAGTAGGGAGCTGAAGTACCTAGTTACCAAATATTCTCATGCTATAGGATAAAAAAAAAGAAGAGAAAACAATCATAAAAACATAAAAATCAGTAGGCAGGATTATAAAGAAAATACCTTCAGGAGAAGATGAGACCATTTCTTGCCACTAAATCAGCATTTCCTACCAGATCAGTAATTAACAATATTAGCACTAATAACATTCAGTAGCATGGCAGCATGCTGATATCAGTTGAGATTCCTGTGATCATTATTGGAAAGGAAGGAAGGAGGACTGAAATTTACACAGATGGAGGAAATGGAAGGAAATACATGTTTTTGAGAGAGAAAATAAAGTTTATGGGCTAGAAAAAGTGACAGATTTTGAACTAAACTAGCTCAAGTTTTAAGCTTCTATTACAAATGTCCTGATCTCAAGCATATCACTATTTAAAAAGGAAGGGAAAATGCACTTTATTTCACGGTTTGAAAATAACTGACCATTTTAAAGCAGAGGAAAACTATGGCTTAGAACTGCATCTTTAAATCTAAAAAACAGCTAGAGCATAGTTGGAATAGGTCCTAGAATACTCTTATCACTCACTTTCAATTAACACAAATGACTACTTTCTGTATCAAGTGTCATAATCCTTCTGGTTGCTCATAAGAGAAAAATGAGCGTGTGTGAAGTGGAATGAGGCTGCGGGTGAGAAACCTTGTGAAATACAAGACCCAACTACACCTTTAGCAGAACAATGTGAAAAATTGAATAATTGGTGTTCAGCAGCGGTAAAACAAATGAAGAAGTTGTATATAATTTCCAAGTGACTTTTTTTGTGAGAGCCTAATCCATTGCCTTTTCATAAAACTTTGCCTTAAGCACTGCAGAAACAGGTTTCACATACTACTGGAAAATTCACGCAAAAGAATGAATTGGCAAAAGGATTCTGCAGACACCTTGAGTCTACAGAGGAGACTGAGAATGGAGCCGATTTGATGACTTTTTTCTGAGGTATTGTGCTATAGCCATCCTTTCCTCTGAGCAAAGTGAAATTTTGGTGTAGCTGCCAAATTATTTGAGTTAGCAAAATTTAAAAATTATTCAGTGATCTTATGAGATTGAGTTGCTGGTAAATAAAATTAAATTAAATGTTGAAAAATATAAAGAAATGTTTGTGGAAAAAAATCCTGATGCACAATAATGGGCTTTGAAAACGCCCATTGAAATACTCAGGAGAGAGATATTGGTGCTGTAAGAGATATTTCTATGAAAAGTTCAGTAAGGCACTTTGAGTCCTAGGAATTGTTAAGGAAAAACTGGAGAGCAAAACTGCAGACATCATTCTGCTACTGTATAAATACATATACATTTAAAAAACTATCTGCAGTCCTAGTGTTAGAACCAGCTCACAAATGTTATGGAAGAATTAGAAAAAGTACTGAGAAAGATGGGGAGGATGTAATGGCGTCTGTACAAGAAAAAAAGTGAGTACAGAGTATTGCTAAAGCAGCATTTCTCCACACTGGAAAAGGAAGTGTAACAAACAGATCAAATACTAGCTTATGATAAATGGTGTGGGAAAGACAAATATGGATGTTTCTGGTAATATGACAAAACTGAGTTATTGAATTAAACTATCAGGTAAGAGACTAGAAACAAAGAACCTATTTTTTAAATGCAGACTATTTATAATATGAACTTCACTCTGTGATGACATCACAGCTATTCAGATTGAAAAAAAAACAAGGCAAATTTTGAAAAAAACCCCAATCTAATTCATGGGTGAAATGATCCATTTAAATATTAGTAGTACAAAGATACCTCCTGCACTTCAGCAAGTCTTTGAGTCGCAGACTAAGGAAAGTTACTCTCAAACACTTGCTGTATTTCTATATCCTTGTCTAGGCAAATGATTCTTCTGTTAGACAAAAAATGCAAATCTGGCTGTTTGGCTTGATTCAGTGCATCTTTCAATATTTTCATGCCCACTCAGTATTTCTAATTCATGCACTAAAACAAGCAAGTGAAAAATTAAATCACATTTGAACTGTATCTCCTGAATGGCTGTACTTTCGTCAGCTTAGAAGCCAGTTTTATAAACTATCTGGATGAAGAGAAACAATGGATGAAGTTAACTGGTGCAACTCTGCTGTCTGTCATTCATAAACTATGGTCACTCAGTTGACATGCGTTATAGACAGTATATATGCACACCAGAGATGCTCTTCATAGAACAAACAGACCTTTTCCAAGTCACTCTGCAAGTGTTCTGCATCACCTTGACATTTATAGTCTCACTGAAAAGAAAGAGCTAATGCATATCTTCACTCTTCGAAAAAAATATAGTTCAGACTCATTTTAGAGCAACATGTGAAAACACCTGTAGTTATTCTAAGTCCTGGTCAAATGCTGCCTGTATGCAGCCTTTCAAGCACTGCATATAAAGAACCAGCACAGACCACTGTCTACACCTTTCACATACAAGATTTAGAACATTATTTAAAATTAACTGCAGCAGTTGAAAGACAACTACAAGAAGTAGCATTAGATATTTTTTTTTTATTTAGAACAGGTTAAAGATGTCATGAAGAGGATAAAAACTGAAAAGGATACGTGCAGAGAAATAAGACCTTCCATTTACTTCTAAAACTATTTTGCTAATTGCTCCCTCTCATAGGTGTATCTCGGGAAAATGAAACAATAAGGCAAAAGAACAATAATGAGGCATCTAAAAATGAACTAGGGTTTGGATTAAAAGCCTCTGAAAGGACAGAAAATTGAAGGTGATGAAAAAGAATACAAAGATCAGAAAAATCAAGGCAAGAAAGACTTAGAATAGGACTTCATAACAGCTGATTCTTTTTATCCACAGTCCTTTTTCACTCAGAACCATACAAAATAATTTTATAGAAAGTTTACCATTCCCATCTACATGAAGAAATTTTTCATCTCTTAATATCAAAAGTATCAGGGTTTTTTAGCAAATTGGTGCCTATTAATTGACCTAATATTAAATTAAAACTATTCCTGCTGGGATCCTCTGAGATACCCTGAAGAGACCATCCATGAACACTTTGTCACCTGAGGATTCCACAGACACTACCACTGCATTTCCCCTCCCACTTCCCCACTTGAGTGTAAATTACATAACTTCACTTTTCTGATTTGAAATACAATAGATATAAAAGAGCAGTGCTTACTGCAATCATAGTTCACTACATACGTGTCATATTTAAGGAAAAGAAGAAAGATTAAGATAACTGAGAAGAGTTGGATTCAGCAAATCACATTAGAAAGGAAAAATATGTTTGGTGAAATCTCCCATTTTTTACTGACTATGGTCTTCAGATGCTTATATCCAGACAGTATAATCATACACCACAGAAAGAAAGTATAACTAGGGTTAGGGAAACACTATTTATTGCATTTAAACATTCTGTCCTCAAAAAGTTAACAGCAAAATATGGATACCATTCTTCTCAAATGAACTAATCTTATGTACATTATGTAAATTCTATTTCAGTTTGAGCTCATGAGGCAAATCTCTGTGCACATATCTTTAGATTCACAGCGTTCTGCTGACACTAGTGACAGTCTCGTGCTTATCCTAAAAGTATGCTACCTTTTATACTTGGGATTTGCAATAGCATACAGATTCCTGCTTTTCTCTAGAAGTAAGTGGCAGTCAGTCTATCTCTCTTGGTTGTCTTCTAAGGCTTTATGCTGAAGTTATTTGTGTGGATTCAGATCACCTTGGAAATCAAAATCCAAATCTAGGCAACAGTTCTGAGTATTTCTCACATTCCATTATATTTGGATAAATTTTCCTTAAATGCCCACTATGACACAAGTGTATTCAAAGTACTGGAAGCACTGGAGGGTCAAAGATCTTCTGGTACACAACTAAAATACATAAGTACTGGTAAAACGAATTACATCACTTATCTCAGTAAGAAAACCTAAATTTTCCTGAATCAGAGCTTGTTTTCAGCACCATGTTGCTTAATTGTGGTCACACCACTGAAAACTTCAGCAAAATGAGGATCTCTGTGGAACTGCATATGCATTGCCACAGAGTGTGCTTTTGAATGCAAAGTCCAGGAAAGTCTCAATGTCACAGCAAGACTGAGAAGTGCAAAAAGCAGTTAAATGAGACTCAGAGCAACAACACATATACAGGCCTAAAGGGCTCTTTGCATGGTGTGCAGGCTGTGGCAGGGGCAGAATTCACAGCGGCTGGTGTGGAGCTGTGTTTTGGACTTGAGCTGAACGCAGGGTGGATAATACAAGAGATATTTTTTTAGTGCTCAGCAGAGCTCACACAGAGCCAAGGACTCTTCTGCTTTTCATACAGCCACACTGGCCAGGAAGCTGGGGGCTGGGAGGAGACACAGCCAGGACTGGTGACCCAAACTGAACAAAGGGACATTCCAGACCACTTGACATCATGGTCAGTGTATAAACTGGGGCCGAAGAACGATGAAAGCAGGAATGTTTGAAGTGTTGGCATTTGTCTTCTCAAGCCACTGTTGTGTGTGATGGGGCCCTGCTCTCCTGGAGGGGGTTGAACCTGGGCCTGCCCATTGGGAGAGGTGAATTAATTCCTTGTTTTGCTCTGCTTGTGTGTGCAGGTTTTGCTTTCCATATGAAACTGTCTTTATCTCAAACCACAAGTTTTCTTTTACCCTTCTCGTTCTCTTGATCCTGCTGGTGACAGAGTGAGTGAACAGCTATACAAGGCTTGATTGCTGGCTGGAGTCAAACCATGACACATGGGGAGTAAAGATTCCTGTAGAGTCTTTGAATCTCAGACTAGAAAAATGGAAAGATTATCTGGAGGATACTGAAGTGTGGTGCATTGAGATTGGATTTGATCCAATTTACCCTGGTTTCTCAGTGGTGTTTTTCACTTATTTTCAAAATTTACTGTTTAATTGCATTGGCATAAGAATTCAGACACCATGTGCATAACCAAATTAGAAGCACGCATCTCTCTTAATATGCCATTGCGTTCTTTACCACATCAGAGTAGATCTGGCAACAGAAGAACTGAAAATGGATTGCTTTTAGATGCAGTATTTTTTGCCTTTACTTCCGGACTAAACTCAGGTAAAACTCCTCATGAAAACGAGTGGGGATCCTGCCAACAAGAAGACTCTCATGCAAGGCTTAAATTATCAAAGCAGTAAGAGGCAATTCTGCAGGGAAGCAATCACTCTGTGCAGGCAGCCAATAATTTAGTTACAGGAAATGTATATTACAAATGAGGATTAACACTCATTCACCATATTTGGAATGTGAAAGAATATGTGAAATATTAATTCAAAATTACAATCACAAAAGTTAACAGTTAGAAAATGACACCCTGATTGTTGTGATTAAAAATTGTGGAATTACTGTCAGTGGCTGACAGTGGTGTTTTTGCCTCTCCTTCTCTTCAAAGGGTTTTGATGATAGAGTACAAGAACTCAAGATTTGCTTGTTTGCTGTGTATGTGCTATTCAAGTAATGTTTCTCTCAAGGGGGAGAATAGAAAACTCAATTTTACATTGAGTGCTTAATGTGCTCAAGGTAGGTACCAAATAAAAAAACCCCAGAATATGGAACATAAAAGATGAGAACAGATAGGCTGAACACTGAGAAGAAGACAAATACAATTTTGCTAACCAGTAACAAAAAATATTTACTACATTAGAGCTCTAAAGATATTCAAGATCAGTAAACTTTCAAAAAGAATTGAGGACATTTCACACCTCAAAGAATTAGAAAAAGCTAATTTACAGAGACAAGTAAGTCTTTATCTTAAAATATATTAATTAAAAAATTCTAATCCCATAGAAAGTATTTAATCAAAATAACTACACAGTTTCGTGGACACATTATCTACTATAAGAATATAATTCAGCGAAGTCTAACATTCTTGTGTGTTGTACTTCTGTTCCAATTCTCCTGTAAGAGTGTGGCAACCTCAGGCACCATGAAAATAGCAAAGAAATTACTAAACAGCAGAAATCATGTTAGAGAAATCTTCGTATATTTTTTCATGTTGCTGATAGTACACATAAAAATTTAATGTTACAAGCACACATTTTATGTCTAAGTCCGGTGGAATGGTTCATTTTGATATTAAATTCAGTTGCCACTCTTCTATCAGAAGACAGAGCGATTCCCAGCTGTGCAATTACAGGGAAATTTTGTAGGCTCAAGACTCATCATACAGAATAACAAATATATCCTTTCTGAATAACTAAGACAAACCCCAAAATGTGTTTCAGAAGAAAACTATTAATTCAAGAAGTTTTGGAGAGTAAACAGCAAAGGCACAACAGGCATTAACTGTTGTGTCTCCCAACCCTCGCTCCCACAGCTTCCTTCTTCGCCCTTGTGAAGAGCAGTTGTGCAAAACGGCATGTCCCTGCTCACCGCATCCACTCACACCATGCCTTTGATTGTCTCTGCCTCATTGCACGACTATGGTAAATCTCCAGTGCTTTCTACTACTTTCTGCGTGATAACACCGGCACAGAAACAGGAGACTGAGGAGCATTCCTTTTCAGTACAGTATAGAGAGCGCTGCTTATCAAATCCTGCACAGCAACACCTATGCAGCCTCACAGCCAGCAGGCAGGGATAATCAGTCACCAGAAGTCAGCAGCTGAAGAGGATTGAGTTGCTGAGGAGTTGCTGATGTATAATTTGATCAACAGAATTTTCCTGTGAGGGGTGGTGTCTGAGAAATAAAAATACTCTATATTTGACTTTCTTGCTCTGTGTTGAATTTGCAAGACTCAGTAACAAGAGCAGAACCAGTGCATCAACAACTTGGTCATTGTGAAACAACCACATAAACCATCACATTTTGTACCATAATATGTACAGCTGCAACTTCTCTGTGCTGAACAAATTCCTTAATACTGCTTCCAGGTAGAGGTAAAAACAAAGACATTTCAATACAATGAACCTGAAATATTTTAATTCAGTCATATGGACAAATCAATTCATGAAAATGTCTCTAGAAATTCAATAATAAGGTTTGCAGGTTGCCACAATTCACAAAAAACTTTTATAGAGCTGTTAAAAATTAGCAAGAACGTAAGCAGAATGCTTTTTTCATTCCTAGCTCTATTGCTATAAGGATTTCTCAAGAGAATGGAAGTGCAAGCCTGGTGTTGTAAAAGTCCACAATACTTTAGAGACAGAATTTAGGATTTTTAAATCTCTATACACAAAGTTTACTAAGAAATAACTTAATTTTATACTGCTGATTTTTGACCCTATTGTGATGCCTTGTATTTCACGAATGTAAAACTAGATCTAAATGGTTTTTTGACAGACACATAGCTCTTACTCATCACTTTACAAAGTTGAGTCTTTAGTCTTAAAAGTTATAGTGACTTTATTTGTTGAGTAGAAATCCAAGTACCATCTTTCTTAAGGCAAAATGGTTTTGCTGTTTTTTTCAGACTATTTTCTGTCCAACAAGAAAACAC
Source organism: Oreocharis arfaki (assembly GCA_013398015.1). Lineage (NCBI taxonomy): Eukaryota > Metazoa > Chordata > Aves > Passeriformes > Paramythiidae > Oreocharis > Oreocharis arfaki. Next base: position 423,011 of record VZRR01009913.1, on the reverse strand, counting down.
TTGGCCAAACTGTAAGAATTATATTATATTATATTATATTACATTATATTATATTATATTATATTATATTATATTATATTATATTATATTATATTATATTATATTATATTACATTACATTACATTATATTATATTATATTATATTATATTATATTATATTATATTATATTATATTATATTATATTGTATTATATTATATTATATTGTATTATATTATATTATATGTTAATAAACACTTCACAAACTTACTTTGTGTAGCCAAGTGGCGTTAAATTCTACTATATTAGAGTACTTATGAAAAGCTTAAAAACAAAACAAAAAATTAGAGTTATGTTTAACACAGAGGGCATTTTCAGACTTTTCCCAGAGCAATGGCTGAGCAGTCCATGTCAGCTTACATCTATCATGATGCATCAAGATAAACAATGTACTGCTATACATAATGTACAAAATGTAAATAATGTTAGAGTTATTTCTTGTTTTCTGCTTTCACAAATTTCTGACATATCATAATAGTGGGAGTTCACCAGACAGAACCAAATTTAGCAAAGATACAAATTCTATATTGAACTCTATAAAAATTAATATAACCTGGTGATGGACCATCTATATGAAAAAAATTATTGCAATCCTGATCTGTATGACTGCTTTTGCCAGAAAGACCCTGCTTAGATATAAGATACTTCCCTCAAAAATTATGAATGAATATTAATAAAATATATTTGAGTAGTGGACAATGCATATTTATAAAATATTCCCATAATAATTTCAATTTAGTATAACAGTAAAAACAGATTGGAGGAAAGGACTAGCAATATCTGATATACAAGTCACAAGAAGGCTTTATAGACAATAGAGACATTATCCTAATTCTATACCTACTTTCTGTTTAGCACAGTTGAGGTAGCTTTAATGAACTGGGCTACTGGTGTTGAAAGCAAAGGAAATTCAGAAAATGGAAGCAGAAGTTCAAGTCCCTTATTTTCAGTTGTAGTAGATTTCTCCTTAAAAATACTCATGTCTAATTTGTCACTCATGGCTTCTTATTTATCAAAATAAAAAGGTCATTTAGAAGATTTAGTATAATAAAGGATTGAGGAATATATTCTGGCAATGTCAAGTTCTGTATTCATCAAATGCCCTGTAGTAATATTTGGCAAAAATCTCAGTAGCACTGGGAATTGCAGAGGGGAAACAATTAATAGTCTTCTCCAAATTTCTGAAGACTTGATTTAAATCAGTCCTGAGACAACATGTCAAATGATTGAGTAGAAATGAGTGGAGGTTCAGGTCTATTGAAGCTGCCAAAGATGTATCACAGAATAGTAAAAACGCTTCCTCTGAAAGCCTTTGCCTGCTTTAATATATGTTGACTTGCCACTATTTGACTTAATCAACTTTGGCTTTTAGTTGACAAGACCTGTACTAATTCTATCGTAGTGTTATCTAACTTCTTCATAAGGTACTACAAATACTGTATTTCTAAGCATAGACACAGACTATGTGTATAATATGAATCATAGAAGGTGTTGTACAAGGCACTGATATTTTTCCTCAGTTCAACATGTTTGAAGAAGCTAGTTCTGTATAAATTGGAAGGTCTACCTTAGAAAATACAGACAAAAATCAGAGTATGGAACAGAAGTATTCTGTCATGGAGTACCAGCTCAATCAGTTTCAAGACAGCTGAGGCTAAAGAAAACACACAGGTTTTTGTCTAACTTCTTCATAGGGGCATTGTTTGAAAAGACATTTATTGGAAATACTGTTCGAGTCTTTTGATTCACTAGACAAAACCAGGAATGATAACTTCAATCACAGAGGCCCAGCTTCTAGGACATATTAATTATCATTGAATCACATAATGGCTTGGGTTGGAAGGGACTTTAGAGATCATATAGTTCTAACCTCCTGCCATGGGCAGGGACACCTTTCACATGACCAGGGTGCTCAGAGCTCTATTCAACCTGTCCTTGAACATGTATAGGGGTGAGATATCCACCACTTCTCTGGGCAACCTGTTCAAGTGTCTCACCACCCTCACAGTAAGAATTTCTTCCTAATATCTAATTAAAACCTACTCTCTTTTAATTTGACACTGTTCCCCTTTGTCTTGTCACGATATGCATTTTAAAAAAGTCTTCATCTTCTATGCTGTGTTCAGGTACTTCAGGGTGCAGTTACATCATCTCTTCTCCTGGCTGAACAATCCCAATTCTCTTTTTCTCATAGGAGAGGTGCTCCAACCCTTAATCATCTCATTGGCCATCACACTTCATCATCAGTTTCAAGACACAGAGTTCTCAATAGATAAACCCCCATGTTTATGGGTTACTTCTATTCACCCTAAGTTCAGGACATCAGCAGTGTCTACATAAATCCAGACTACTCCTCAACACATTATTTAGTACTACAGGAAGAAGATACTTGCTTTGCCCTCGTACTCTTTTAAAAGTGCTTTCTATTTTTTCTATTACTATTCTTTAGATAGGCTTCTCAAAGATTTTGTATCAAAAATGCAGATCAAAGAGTGTTATCAAAATTGATCAGCAATTTATTTCATTCTCATTCAAAACTAAATCCTTTGGAGACACTACCAGCAAACTGCCATAATTTATGCATGCACAAGAATGAACCGTGGGGAAACAACTGTTCTATGGAAGTTCATGCATTACAGTCAAGATACAGTAATTATCTTGTTTGCAGAGAACATTTGGTTCTGTGCATAACTTTTACCTTTTACATATTCGTTAATCTGTTTGTATTAAATGTTGTTTTAAAATGAGTCCAGGCTAATTTTGCTGATAAAAAAATGATTACTAGCTCTCATTATTGTTTAATGCGGTTGGCTAATTACTTGTTATTTAGACTAAAAATGTTACTACTAATGTTCTGTTAATAGCCAGCACTCTTGGCTAAGCTTTTGGGAAGAAACCTGTTTATGTATGTACTTGGTTATATATCTGAAGGCCCTTGCAAATTACTGTTCAGTCTTTTCCCCTACATTAAATATTTTCAGCCAGAGATATTCATGTGGTATGCTTCATTACTGGGTATTTCTGGAAGTTTCCTGTATCTGCGTGCACTTGGATGGACTACATGTCAACAGTTTCCCAATAGAGATTCCTGACAGGTGAATGACAAGAGGTGACATTTGTTCTCAGAAATAAGGTCCCTTACATTTTAGTGAAACAACTTCCTGCAGTTTCTGAGGTTGGTTCAGCTAATTTGTATGCCAGCTCCTGCAAGCTGAAGTCTGGTATGGGTCTACCTCAGATAAAGCTGACTAAAGACATCAGCACTGCCTTTCACCTGTGTGTCAAAATGATTCTGAAAACAGATTGTGGGCTTTGGTGAGGAAGACAAAATGGCCCATTCAGTTTCTCTAACAATTACTTTGTAGCAAGGCTCTTATGTTTGTGTGGAGAATCAAATGACATCACATTTGGATCAGCAAATAGGATTGTGGAGGGCCATTTACACTGTCCTTTGCCATGTGAAATGGATTTAACATTTTTCCTGTAAAACTCCTTGATTTATTTCTGTGTTATAGTCATAAATAATATTATTTTTCAGTGGAAAAATGAATCAAATATTATGCCACTCTTAAACACGACACATATGTAGAAGAGCTGATTGTATAAAGTTTAACTGTATATATTTTTTAGACAGGAGTATTAACATATCAGATATGAAAGAGCAGTAACAAAGTTACCTTCTGTGAAGAAGACTAAAAAAAAAATTGTAGTTTTGAGAAAAGTTACTTGTGCATTTGGTGAATGCAAAACCATTCAAATCTCATACAGATAATGGTTTAATTATATATTAATATAATATAGTATATAAGTAATCATTTATTATAATTACTTAATGATCATATTGATTTCTAATTAATTAAAATTCATTATTTTCCCTTTATAGTAAGAGAACAATGCTAAGATTCTATGCATAGATTTAGAAACACAAATTAAACCATAGGGTTTTTAAAATGAGGAATAATCTAGTTTGCACTTTCTACTGTTCAGTCCTATGTAATATTTCACTTGCCTTTTGATTTGGAATATGAAGATGCAGCAAAACTTAGGATGGCTAGAATGACTCTATTTCCCTGGAAGTAATTTTTTTAAACAATAGTCTTGAGAGCATTTCTGTACAATGAAAACAAAACCAAGCATTTTGAAAACCAACCATAAATTATGTATGTGTTTCAGGTAAGTGTCAAGCAGTCAACCAACTCATTTAATTGAAAAACAAACAAAAAGCTAGGGAATGCCACTTAAAAAGTGCCTGCTTAATACAAAAACAAGTCATGTTAATGGGAATAAATATGTTTGTAGCATAGTAACTGAGGCCAGTTTTCCTCAACATCTCTCTCTACTGACAGCTGTCTTTGGTTTTGGATACTAGCTAGGGTTTTCAAGCTGAGAAAGGCAATTTTCTAAAATTGGTATTTTGCTCCCTTGCAAACCTTAACTGAGGTTAGTGATTTGTTATGCTGCTTTGCTTCTCATGAGTTATCCACAATTGCTCCTTCTTCTTGATCTATCTTTAAAAATATGCAACTATAAATCAGTACTTGGCCATGCGAATGGACGGCCATCCGCGAATTGTTGTAAACTACATACAGGATAAAGCTAGAAAAACATGATTTGATCAAAAAATCGCTCCAGATTAAAAGTTTTTTTTCTCTCTGTAATGGTAAATTCTTCAGATTTGCTTTTATGTTTAAAGTTTCAGCATAAAAGAGGATTTTATCAGCATAAATTTTATCTCCTTAGTTCAGACGGAATATGAATTCACAGTAGCACAAAAAACAGATTTAAGTATTAATGTTGCTAATAAAATAGACTGTGCTTCATAGATGTAATGTCATTTGGCCCTACAAATTCACAAAATCTATGTGACATCTCTCAGTTGTAAGAATCCATAACTTAACAACATAAAATGAATGCAATGCAAGGTTTGATACAGCTGCAGAGTCTCTGAAAACATGAAAAATTGACCTATTTATTTTTATTCTTTTGGTAGGAAGTTTTTTAAATTAATAAAATGAAATCTAGAAACTGGTCATTCAGATTGTGGGTGGGTATGGGTATTAGTTGGCCTCACCAAAGAACTCAGTTATACTTACTATTTCACAGAATCACAGAATAAGCTGAGTTGAAAGGTACCCACAAGGATCATCAAGTCCAGCTCTGGCCCTGCACAGCACCATCCCCAAGAGCCACACCATTTGCCCTAGAGCATTGTCCAAACACTTTTTGAACTCTGTCAGGCTTGGTGCTGTGACCACTTCCCTGGGGAGCCTGTTCCAGTGCCCAACCACTCTCTGGGTGAAGAATATTTTTCTAATATCTAACCTAGACATCCCCTGACACAGCTTCAATCCATTCTCTTGGGTCTTGTCACTGGGCATCACAGAGAAGAGATACAGTAGCTGAATCCTATGAATGACCAGTTTCTAGATTTCACTTTGTTAATTAAAATCCTCTGTTTATTTGCCTCCATACTATATTCTACCCTTCAAACTCAAATCTAACTCAGTTCTGAGCAATAAAATTACACAAATGTAAATCCAGTCAAGCAAGATTCCCACCCTCAAAGACACTGCAATGACAACAGGAAGACCTTGCAGTGTTCCCTTTTAATTGATCATGCAAATATAGTTTGTCATCTTGCATCTAAAAAAACAAACAAGAAATTAGAATTGACTATCCAAGAAAAACTGGGCTTCCAAACTACCGTTTATGTAATATAGTTTGTTGAAAGTAATGAAAGGATATATGGAACTAATCAAAGGACCTGGATGAAAGCTAGATTAAAATAACTGAGACATCCAGACAGTTAAACCACTCTAGATTATTGCTGGTTACTGAAAAGATCAGTAAGAAGGTTAAGGATAATTATGTATTTTCTTATTTTTGGCAACATTTGAGTGTGCAATCTGCGTGTAGCTTTGGAATTTAATCTACTGATAGCTGATCATATCCATGAGTCTGAAGGAGGGCTACCAAGCTGATCAGAGGGACGGAACATCTCTCCTATGAGGAAAGGCTAAGAAAACTGGGGTTGTTCAGCCTGGAAAAGAGAAAGCTTTGGGGTGACCTAGTTGCAGCCTTCTAGTACCTAAAGGAAACTTACAGGAAAGATGGGGCAAGATTATCTACAAACGCATGCAGTGACAGGACAAAAGAGAATGACTTCAGACTGAGAGCAGGCTTAGATTAGAGATTAGAAAATATTCTTTACTGTGAGGGTCGTGAGGAACCGGCACAGGTTACCCAGAGAAGTTGTGGGTGTCCCATCTCTGGAAGTGTTTCAGGCTGGGTTGGATCAGACTCTGAGCAATCTGATCTAGTTGAAAGTGTCCCTGACCGTGGCAACGTGGGGGTTGGATGGACTAGATGATCTTTAAGATACCCTTCCAACCCAAACCACCAAAAGATTTTATGATTCTATGATATAACTCTATGATAAGGTGTTTGTACAAGCATTTTATTTTCTTAATACCATCTCTACCTGGCCTAAACAATGTTGAGGGTCAACTTTGGGGTCAAGGGTTTGATAAAATCTTCAGTTAGTTTCTAAACTGAAGCCAGTGTTTAGTGCAACACCCATTTACTAATTAGCACTTTGTAATGTGCAATGCTTGAAGGTTTACACAGACGAGCTGATGGTAATTAAAATATTAATTAGGGCAACATAGGGCAACAACAGAAACCCCATTTTTTATGCACTTAAGTCAGCATATTGTATTTTCCTCTAATTGATTCAATTAATCTTCAGCATTGCTTTTTTCTCTGACGTTGAGTTGGAAAATCTCATCTTTTCCCTACAGCAGAAGAGTTCATCTCTGGCTCAACCTCTCCCAAAATACCAGATAAAATACAAAACTAAGTGGAAGCACTGCATTAGGAAGCAGGATACAAATACCTAATGCTCATCGCCATGAATCTCTCACAAAGGTGTGTCTTGAGCCTGTGACACTCATTAGTAAGTGTTTGGGAAAAACAACACAAAAAAAGTTTGTCTTGACAGTTACTAAGTATGTAGTTGCTCAAGAGTTACCTACGTAAACAGTGACCAGCTTTATGTTGACATTGCTCTGTTAAGGGCAGAATTATCTATTGCCTCAGAAAAACTACCCAGTAGTATAAAGTCTTAACCCGCAATTTGTGGGGAGGGGAAAGACAGAGTGTGTGTGTGCAGACTCTGAGAATTCTAGATCCACAGAAGATACAAGCAATTCCTGTAGTGAGCAGTTGGAGATAGAATATGTAGTTACAATAATTTTTTTTTAAAAGATAAACTGCAGAAGAGAAAACTTGAGGAATACCTATTAAAAACTTCTGTTGTGATGTCATATAAAGGAAGAAATTCAACTTGGGTTCCACAAAGGGCTAGAATCCCATGTCAAGCACCCAGAAATTATGGCAAGAACTCAAGTAGTTTCACGAAACCTAGAATTTCTCCTGCATGGACAGTAGCATGGACCAATCCCTGACCTCTGCCTGTGCACATTAGCAAGTAGCAGAACACAAGTAGGTGCAGATCTGGAGTGAAAGAGTTATTGGTAAGCACCTGCACTCTACCATTGCAGATGTGGGAGTTGGGCTAGGTATTTTGGATAAATTTCAGTCTAGTCTTATAGGCTTAATGCTTACTAATTGTTGGGATCCAGTAGGGCTACTAAGAGAGTGCAGAGTTGTGCTTTGCTTCATTCAGAAGGGATTAAATGTGTGTTAAAATATGGTTGCACAATCTGAACAAGAATGCAGGAAGAGCAGTGACTGGCACTTCCCTTTGAACATGCTTGTCTGGTCTGCACTGTATTTGTATAGATGCTTCTGGTTATCTCAGCCAGTTAATCTTTTAACTGAAAGGAGATTAATGACGCTTTTGAAGTACATCGGGTCTACTAAGATCAAAGCTACCTAATGTGGTGCATACCAGGTGCCTTCCTTTAAAGCCCCAGTTTGCTGTCACTAGATGAACACTGTTTTGAGAGGATCTCCATGGGACAGCTGTACAACTGCATTTCGTCCCATGCAAGCAATTTAGGACCAGATACATCAGCAATGCACTCCAGCTGTTTTACAATATTCCCACAGCACAAAGAGGCCATAAAACCAATTCAACTAGTCTGTTAAGTCAGGTTCATGGCTGCTTTGTGCCAACAGGCACAAAGCTCCTGAAATGTATTCGTGAGCTTGTCCTGTATTCTGTCTTCAAAACAATAGAAAACCTTTAAATAGTCTCACCTGAAGTGATGTATTATGACATATGCCAAAGTATCAACCTACCTGGAAATCTTGTTGCAAAGTGGAAACACAAATAAAAGGAAATTGCTCATTCAGTAAGAAGAATGAAAATACCATACAAAATAGGGTTCATTCTCTATTTCCAGTTCACTTACCACTGGTGTTCAACAAGAGAGAAAACATTCCCACCTGCCACAAAGGTATGTAGAACCAGCAGCAGTTAAGACAGACTTTCTCCATTCTACCAGGAAGCATTTACTGAAGCAATTAGAATTCAAACAGGCTCTGCTGGGCACTGAGTTTTATTCTTACTCGTTTTAAAAGTATACAGCAGGTGGTCTTGAAAACACAGATACTTCAACACTGTTGGAGATATTTCCTGAAGTCTACTTTTTTCCCCGAAGAATATGAAAAATGCTGTTTCATTGACTGAGAAAACGTTATTTTATGCATCTAGTGTTACAATATATGGAGGCCTTGCATGGCAAGTGCAACAATCAGCCCACTAAAATAATAACTTCTTCAACCATTTCTAAAAAAATATAATGCTAATGTCATACGCCTGCAAATGTTTTTTTACATTGAGGTAATTTAATTTCTTTTCCTTAACATCCACAGAGGCTAAAATAGTCTACTTTAAAGATGTTAACTATGTTGTTTGTAATCCATACAAAGCTGCTGGCAAAAGCAATGTGTTTACTAGGATCTTACAGGCTTGCTTAAAAGGTAGTACTTCTCACAAGATGGATTTAAAGAGACACATTTAGGAGAGACAATTCTTTAGTATGTGATAACTTTCAGGGGAAAATTGTTGTATTTATTTTTATAGCTATATACCAGCATTCCACCAAACAGATAACTGTCCTTGGCTGCACTCATATAATGATGAAGCCAAGGAAGATTTAAGAGTTCTTGTGGGTTTGACTTTTTATTGTCCACCTTTTTCCTGACTCCCCACTCACTTATCCTAAGAAAATGACTTGCTAGTAGAGAGGTAACATCTGCTGTTTTTGCTAGTTGCTTAGATCTCACAGGAAACTTCAGTCAGGAGCAGTAGCTGCAGCAACCTTAAGCTACCTCCATGTGTGAATGTAAATCTAGCTACAGAGAAATTACAGAAAGAGAAGCTGGCGTTCATCTTTAAAATAATGAGTCTGGCCACATATGAAGCTAGATTTAAGCAAACCACAGATTTTAGTCTCTGACTTGGATGATACAAAAACTTCTCTCAGTAATTGCACACAGTGATATTTCAAATGCCATGTGTTGAAAGAATGTGGCTGGTTTCTGTATTTTATATCAGCTGATTATTCATGGACAATATGTGCTCATGACTAACTGTTACTAAGCTCTTTGTGATGTTATCTGGAAACTACAAGCCTTTTGATTGCACAACATAAAATTAAACTGCCTTCATATCTTACCCTTTTAATATTTTTCTGTCTAATTGGCAGATATACAGGGAATGCACAGACTATTACATGCATGTTTGGAGATCTATGACTTGGAAATTATAATGGCTACTAATTAATCCAGTTTGTAGTGCAGAAAATACTGTTTTCTGACAGTATTTCAAAGCTTAAAGATTTTATTTACTGTGGTTCCTAAGTAAAGTGTACTTTACCCAGGAATAAGATGCCAGTTGAGAACACTACAACAGAATTCAGGTTTCAGAAATATGAAAAACTGTAGGAGGGCATGTGGAAACTTGGTCAGCCACACATAAAAGGTTATATATTATAGGTAAATGTGAGTACAGGTATTTAAACTGGAACTCAGTTACAAAAAATAAGTACATAAAATTAACTTGTTTTCACCACACTGAAACAACAAAAAAAAAGAGTTTATTTTATCTTAACGAGGACAGGATACCTGTCCTCTTTGTACCATGCTATATTTAACCTATCTATTTAATGATTGAATAAACAGTATTTACGGTCCTTATGAAGCTAAAAGACTGCAAGATATGAAACAAACTTATATTACATTCACTAGTGCTGTGTGAGAGACTTGGAAAAAATCTGCTAGGACCCCTAAATCTCAATACTTATCTCCTCAGGTGGATAAGTTTTTCAACAGTCGCATGGTCTTAGTTTAGATAAGGGAAGCCTTTGAGTAACTATGCTTAAAAAAGTACAAACCAAAAGAGAATCAATCACCCAAAACATCACAGAAACAATCAATAGTCTTCCAGTGGTGGAGTGATTAAGACTGTCCTCTGGTGATCAATTCCAAAATAAAGAATATTACGAAGCAGAGATTGAAGTACTAGGTTATTCTCAAATCTTTTGCCAAATGAAAGAAATGCTCTCTCTCCCCGTTTCTCTCTTGATCATATCCACACAACACATTTTCATACTATATACGCTCTCCTGGTTCTTACCTTTCTACATGGTTTTAATTGCATTTCTTTTAGATTCTCCATATATTGACCTAAACAATTTTTACAACAGATTAAATTTTCATTATTACTTGATTAATAGGTATCTACTTCCTTGTACATACCTCTCCAGTTTAAATCTCCTGTTTAAAATCTTGACTTCCTATTTCTCTGCTTCCTGTGATTTTCCAAAACCCAAAGGCTATCCTTCTTAACATTTGTTTTATGCAAGCTTGTGTAATTCATATGATTTATATTGTTATGAATATTTTATCTAAGAGATGGGGCACACACAGGTGTGGTGGTTAAAAGGAATATTTTGGAATTATGTTTGGGGTTGACACAAACACATAAAAGGCAGTTAACCCTGTCTTTCAAATAAAATTAGGAATGACAACATATAAAGCTGACAAACTCTGCACTCTTAATCTTGAGATGAAAAAATTAATTTTGAAGCCTTTATGCAGTAACCTTTCAAGAACTCTGTTAATAACATTGAGTTTCCTCAATAATTAAAATGGATACTTCATCATAATGGAATGATGCATCTATTTACGTCAGCCATTAAGTCTGTAGTCATCCAGGATTTTATTTTATACCTCAGGTAGTTTCGTAGTTCTAAGCTCAATGAAACCTTTTGAAATATTTTAAATTGGCCACCTTTAATGCCAGTGTGACACTGACAAAGAATGTGGCTGTGTAAACTTCAGGATTAATTTAAGAATAAAAGCTCTACCTTGAACCACTCTTTAGTAGCAAATATAACAGGAACAAAGATTTTTTTTCTTGCAACCACAACCTGAAACTAATCTTAAACCAATAAAACAAGATGTTTTGCCAAAAAGCCCTCAAAAACAAAACCAAAAATATTCAGTTTTCTAGAATATTAGGATAAAAATTTTCCGCTTGACTGAGTTACATAACAAATGTAACTCAGCTTTAAGTATTAGTAGGTGAATGAGTCTGGTGGCAAAAGAAATGTCTGGTCCTCAAGATTAAAGGCATAAAATTAACATGTGGTTACACTTCCTGTATGCTTTTGTTTGAATTATTTGGCCCAAATTCTATAGATAATTAGTTACGTCACTCCTTTACAGTCATGTCTGGTATTGAACCAATGAGAATGGGTCCGCTAAATGCTTTTGACAGTCTAGCCTCTAGTAGATTTCTGTGTTCCAGTTCCTCCAATAGTGAGAATGTGCATTAACTAATTATGGTAGACTGCCTTGTTCCTGCAACAAATGTCGTCAAATAAATATGTAGAATATGTAGAAGACAGGAGAATTTTGAAAAACCTATGAAAGAATAAATGGTAATAAAAAATTATTTTTACTATTAACTTAAGAATGATTTTAAGATGTACTGCAGAGTTCCATTATGCTAGATGAGCTGTGAAGAACCAAGTAAGCTATGATAAGGCTGACCACTACCATGAGCCTGAGGTAGACAAAGAATCACATTTTACACTGTGTGAACTGAATGATGACAAAGCTCTGGTCCAAGATCAGATTAACTATGACTGATGTAGCCCATCTTCATCTATAATGATCACAAAATTCCGGTCAGTGTCAAATTAGCTGACTTAATGTTATAGACATGTTTTAGTATGACGCTTTTTTGTACTGATGATAAGGTCAAGAGATTTGTCAAAAAAAATTACAATAATCCTCAGTCTTCTAAAACACAAAGATAAAAATTTTCCATTTGATGGAAGGATAACAAATGTAACTCAAGTATTAGTAAGTGAATGAGTCTAGTCGAGGAATAGAGGATTAATTAATCTACAGATCAGTGTTTCAGCTACAAGGAATTACTTCCCTGAAGTTCTTTTCCTGATAAAATGAATGAAAACAGGATTGGAGGCAGTGAATGAATGAGCTTTGTAGGGAGATAAGGAGTTAGTCTGAATTTCTTTTAGCCCTGGATTGATTTTAAGCTTTTTGTGCTTTCAGCCTAATCCTTCAGGAATGTAATAAAGTGTTACATGAGGTCAGCATGAAGGTGAAAGTAGCATTTGAGTCCACAGGATTATCAAACTTCTGCTGTTAAGACTCTCTTTTTCATATTCTCAATTACAATCCACAACTTATTTTAAGTTGACATGAAGCAGTATAAAAATGGGTTATAACACTCAATAGCCATCAGTATAAAGTAATACATATAAAAGTCAACATATCAGCAGAAAAAGTATGGTAAGTAATCTGTTGGCTCAGTTGATAACAACTACTAACCTATTGTACCCCAGTGTGTCTGGCTTTATAGCTAGTAGAAATTTGCTTGATAAACACCCAGGATTTGCAATTTCCAAATTTCTTGCCTCATAATTTATTAGTTGCTTGACTGACTGTCAGTCCTTGTATGACAGGGTGACCTGCTCACTGGATGAGGGAAAAGCTGTGGATGTCGCCCATCTGGAATTTAGTAAAGCCTTTGCCACCCTCTCCCACAGCATTCTCCTGGACAAACTGTCTGCTCATGGCTTGGACAGGTGCACTTTTTGCTGGGTAAAATCTGGCTGGGTGGCTGAGCGCAGAGAGTGGCAGTGAATGGAGCTAAAGCCAGCTGGTGGTCAGTCACAAGTGTTGTGTCCCAGGGGTCAGTATTGGGGCTGTTTCTGTTTAGTGTCTTTACCCATGATCTGGATAAGGGGAAATTCTCTCAGGAAATTTACAGGTGATTCCAAGTTGCAGTGAGTTCAAGTTGGGCATTATTCCAAGGAGTGCTGATCTCCTAGAGGGCAGGAAGGCTCTACAAAGGGATCTGGACAGGCTGGAGCGACCAGTTGAGGCCTGTTTCATGAGGGTCAACAAGAAGTGCTGGGTCTTCTGGACAACGAAACTGGTGAAGGGTCTGGAGCACAAGTGTGAGGAGGAGAGGCTGAGGGAGCTGTGGATGTTTTACCTGGAGAAAATGAGCTCAGGGGGCACTTTATCACTCTCTACAACTAGCTGGAAGGAGGTTGTAGCCAGTGGGGGCTGGTCTCCTCTCTCAAATAACAAGTGATAGGACAAGAGAAAATGATCTGAAGTTGTGTCAAGGGAGGTTTAGATTGGATATTAGGGAATTTCTTCACTGAAAGAGTTGCCAAGCATTGAAACAGGCTGCCCAGGGAAGTGGTTGAGTCACCATTCCTCGATGTATAAAAAAAAGGCCAAAGATGTGGTGCCTAGGGACATAGTTTAGTGGTAGACCTGGCAATTGTAAGTTAATGTTCCGACTCGATGATCTTAAAGGCCTTTTCCAAGCTAAACGATTCTATGATTCTATTCCATAATGCAAATATCAAGAAGAAAATGTCTACTACAAATCACTAAATGTAGTTTAGAACAGTATTAATCCCTCCAAAAAATTTTTCATTACAGCATTTAATGACTGGCTCACTGGAACATTATGGACTTTCAACATCGTATTGGTTCATTAGCTGTCAAATTGGCCAACAGGGCACTCACCAACCCTGTAATAATCTTTGGTTATCCTTTCTACATTATCCCTACAGAAGTCATTACTCTGAAGAAATGGGTACCATAAGTTGGAAATACATATTTAAAGTATATACTTCAGGTTTAAACAAATGCTTTGCTCATAGCATACTAACAAAAGTATATCAGACCTCCTTTGGATTCCAGCAAGGGTGATTTGCAGCTGTGTAAAGACACAGCCTTTATTTTCACAGAGGTAGCAGGGTAATGAAACCTGCTGCCATCAGCAGAAAGTTCAGTGAAAGCTACAAGACTTGTTTAGGCTTTGCAAGTGCTGATTCCCGTACCCTGTCAGGAACCTTGTCTTGCCATAACTACACTTTTATCAGCATTCAAGACAGCTAATTTAGATCCAAATCTGCTCTACAGCAGTATAAATTTTGGCTTGTACAATGAGAACATTAAAAATAACAATAGGAAATATAAACACATATAGAATAAAACTTTAAAATAATTCTAATTAAAACCAAGTAGAAATCACCCTTGAAAAATTTTACCTAAGCAACTGAAAGTCCAATTATCTTTTATTTCAAATAAGTATTTTTTATTACCTAATAAAATATACTGTTCTTTTAATCAGTATTAAATACTAAAGAAAAGAGTAGGAATGTTGTCTTTTACCTAGGATAACAATTTTTTTTATGGCAGCTTTCAGGAGAATGATTTCAGTTTTCAACCTACATAGCTCAATAGGAATATGTCACTAAATAAATAAATATTGAAAAATTATGTGTTTAGAAATCAACAAGCAAAGAAAGAAACCCTGTAAAAATTAAGAGCTGGGAAATGCTAGTGTATTAAACCATGGAGCTATAGGTTTGAGTGCATAGAAAATAAGAATTACACCCAAAAGGAATTAGAAACTTGTGACCGAGCAGTAAACCCCTAAAACAGAAGAATGCTCAGAGGAGATAGTCAAGGACTTCTATAATTTTTCCATGATCATTGCAACACTATAATTAAAGTCCAAGTAAAGTCATAGGTCAGAACTTTTCCCCCTCTGAAAATGTGCTTGATGATGTCAACACTGGTGAACTTTATCATAGAAACAAAACACCTGACCTAAGAACAAGGGCCATGGAGTTACTTCTTCTAAGGAAAATGTAAGAAAAGGCCACTACTTGGTGTAAAATGCTATTAATAGACTCCTTGCAATCTTTCCATATTGGTAGAACTGAAAAATGGGGACTTTGATAAGACTATAAATATAACTCTGGAGGAATGGTGTTGCTATAATTACACCTCTGAGGATAGGGGACAGGAGACGGAAATTGTTATGAAAAAAATGAGCACGAGAGCAAATGAAAGGTGATTATTCCATTACAACCATAACATCTATTAATTAAGTATTCTTAGCACTAAGCAGCAGGACATCAAGAAGTTTCATATATACATATTTAATGGTAGGGTAATTATCTCGAAGTCACTCCAGAGTTGTCAGAAGTAGTAAAGTAAATACAATCATCTTATCTTTAATTTTTGTGCACAAATCTCTTAGCTACAAATTATAGTCATACTAGTAATTTAGTTAACACACCGTCACCATTTTGGAAAAACAAAAATTAGTAATGCATATGACAAGAGTTTGTAATTTTAACATTTACACTACTTGCACAGTTCCCATCACACTCTATAAAAGGAATTCAACAAACTCAATAAGGTGTTGAAAACAGAGCTGAAAGGTTATTACTCTCGATTACAGCACATACCAGAAAAATTTAATGAATGTTTCTTTGAAAGGATCTGGTTTTGGATGTGTCACATGGGATCCTTACAGTCTTTTAAAGAATATGCCAGGTGTTCTCATGGCATGGTTTTCATGCAGTTTGATTACTGCATTAGCAAAACGTTCTTCTGAAAATTGAGCTCACACCAAGCAAGGTAAGGTCACATAGGAAGCTTGTTAGGATGACTTTATATGTAAGTGTCTCTAAGCATTACTACAAAAATTTTAGAAAGTATGATGAAGTTAGGCTTAAGAAAAACCTGGTATAAATCACTTGATTTTGAGATCTGGCAAACACTTAAAATTCCTCCTTGTTTTAATTTGACAAGCAGCTGGCAAATAGTTTTGGAAATGAGAGGATGTAAATAATTTTGTTTGAAATTTGCTAGGAGCCTAAGCCTAGGTAAGAAAGTAGTTTTAAATTCTTCAGCTTGTGTGTCCCAAATTCCTAACCTCTTCTTAGACACATTCCTTTATACATTGCAATTGAAATGTGCACAAATATTTCATCACCATTCTTTATTTTAACTTATCAGCTAAAGCTGTAAGTTTTCTATGCTCCACAACTAAAATTCAATGTGACCTGATTTTTGCATCATAGCGTGGTCCCTCCAACAGAATCTTTGCTATTCTCAAGCCTCTTGGCATTTGTCTGTTGTGGAGCTTGCTGGGCACAACCTTGCACAATAGAGAGATGCCTTAGTGACTTCACCCAGAAGACAGACAGCAAACTTCCTAGGGCTTTGTGCAGCTTGGCAAATGTCAGAGCTCACTGAGCTGTCTCAGGTGGAAAGGTACACAAGCCATAGGAAAGGTCAGGCAGCTATGATCCTGGATATACTGCTAATAACAAATAACAGTAAAGAATAATTTAAAAATTATTTTTTTGTATCCTACAAATGAGTAACTTTTTAGCTTGTTCTTTAATATAAAGCAATGCTATTTGCCTAGCATACCACTGCAGACAGTTTCAGAATCCTAAATTAATTTCTGACTGATCTTTTCTAGAAGATTTAAGACTTATGAAAACCTGTGCTCTAAAGCCTGATTTATAACTCACTGACACATAGCAAATAGAGAGTATTAAGATGCTATTTGAACATGAAAGCATGGTGCAAAAAGAGCCTCTTCAGACAAAAATACAGAAGTTAGAACAGACAAGATGATCAGCCATACAAAAACTCTGCCATTATGTAGCACTCCAGACATTAAAGCAAATACGAAGGCGACCCTTCTTAAAACATTACTCATTGCAGTAATGTACAAGCTGGCAATAAAATTATGTCACTTGGCCAAGGCCAAGGAAGATACTTAAAATAAAACAAATGTGTTTCAAAGTCTGGGGCTTCAGTGGCTGCAACCTAAATACTCAACTCCCTAGGAAAAAATGCTTCCCAAAACTATCTATTGAGAACACTATCTAACTGAAAGAGAAATATAAGTAAATGGAAAATAACATTTATTCAAATGGTAGATGGTTTTGATCAAGAAGATTATATCTACCATGGATAAAAATTAACTGACTGAAAACTAAGTGAAATGCATGAGGAGTGTTCTTTGGGGAAGATTCTTGCAATCCAACAAAAAATTACTTTGAGAATTACAACTCAAGTTTAAAGCGAAATGCTCGAAGTCACACTATTGTCTCTTCATTAATGCATGTACATTTTAGATACCTATTTCATATTACATTATGAAGAAGAAAAAAGAACAGTCATCCTACAGATATTCTAAGGGTATTTTTATGTACACATATAAGTATTACTCTGAAATTCAAGTGATTGTTCAAAACTATTCTCCCAAAGGTAGTGTTCTGCTAAAACACTATAAATCAATTACTGATTTATTACTTGTTATCAGGAACAAAGCCTACACTGGAGCAGGCTCCTGGCAGGACCTGTGGGCCCTGGAGGGAGGAGCCCATGCTGAAACAGATTTGCTGACAGGACTTGTGACCCCATGGAAGGGACCCGCTCTGGAACAGTTAATGGAAAACTGCAGCCTATGGGAAGGACTCCTGTTGGAGAAAGTTGTGGAGGACTGTCTCCCATGGGAGAGAATCCACACTGGAGCAGGGGAAAAGTGTGAGGTGTCCTCCCACTGAAGAGGAAGGATCAGCAGAGGCATGTGATTACCTGACTGCAGCCCCTATTCCCTGTCCACATGTGTGTGCTACTGGGGAAGAAGAGGTAGAAAAATCATGAGTAAAGTTAAGCCCAGGAAGGAGGGATGGGGGGGAGGTCGTTTTAAGATTTGGTTTTGCTGCTCATTACCTTACTCTGATTTTGATTGTTAATAAATTCAATTAAGTTTCTCTAAGTCAAGCCTGTTTCGCCCATGATGGTAATCGGTGAATGTTCTCTCCCTGCCCTTAATCTTGACCAATGACACTTTCATTATATTTTCTCTCCTCTGTTCAGCTGAGGAAGAGAATGATAGAGTGGCTTTAGTGGGCACCTGGCATTCAGCCAGGGTCAATCCATCACATTATTGAAATCAGTGTGACTTCTCTAAAAACCACCTCTTATTTATGCCATGATAAAGAGGGGTAATCCGGCCTTAATCTCTTTAATCTCTTTAATGGAAGTCCTTGTGAAAAAGTAATTACTGCTTATTTTTTATCATTCTATCTATTTTCTATTTACTGCACTATTTTAAGTGACTATGACAGTACAGAGTATTTGGCTAACTCATAACTCGATCAAACACACCAGCACTGTCATCCTTACTTGTCTGCATTGTTCTGCTCCTGTCTGCATCAAGGTACCAGGACCTGGTACATGATGCCTACTTTCAAATTAGATGTTTAAGCCTATACCTGTTTCAAAGTGCTTACTTTTGGGTCTTAAAATAAAGCAAAGACTTGTGGAAATGGAGCTTTACTTTTAACTGTTCCATAACATTCCATTTTAGAGTAGGCTTTTCTATTTAGAATTTTTACTGGACGTGGGGCATGTTCCATATCCCTTAGAGTGATGTAATATATCAATGATCGCAACATATTTTGCCACCAAATTAAAGAAATATGAAAATGATACCAGTAGGAACACTTTTAAAATTTCCTCCTTCAGGTAAGTCTTTACCACTTCTTGTTAGTGATGTTTTAAGCATTTCACTTGCATGCACACGACACCTTAGAATTACTGTTTAAGCCCACTTCTGAAAGCTCCAGTTGTGCTTCTTATGATACTGCAGCACAGAAATTAGAAAAGATAAAGATTAGGCTAAATAACAATTATCCCTTATTAATCTATGAGCAAACAGTTAAAGTCAGCAGTATTACCACACTGATTGGGAAAATAATTATCAACACCAAAGATAAGACAGAAAGTTACCCAGGACTGCAGCATTAAAATTTTACTTGCCCTTCAGAAGATCTCCTACCCAGAAGGATTAACCTCATTGCCTTCAGCGCTTGCTTTCAGTAAAGAAAACCCAAACCACCCTGTCCCCCCATCCCCTAAAACCAAAAGAAAACATCACCAAAAAAACCTAATAAAGTAAACAAACAATACACCCATTGAGAGAGATTAAAAAGTAAAGCTCCAGAACCTGTAGCTCTGAATGACTTTTCATGCTCTATTTGGTTTCTGCTATATAAGGTATTAAATTCTATGTATAGCAGTGTCCTTAAAATGCTTAAGCTGGGTCATCAGTTGCTATCACTTCCTGAAATCCTCATTGTCTTCTTACACCCTGAATCACACACCACACCTGTTATTTCCTCTCCTCTCAGAGACTGAGATGGGGGCTCAAACCTAAAACGTGCTGATAAACTCTGAAAGGGGGATTTACTGTCCCTTCAATTCACAGAGATTACCTTTTGGGACATATCTGAGATATGTTCTGTAGCACTGATTTTATCATTTCCTGCAAAGATCTCCACCTTTGTGCTCTGTCAGTGATCCAAGGTTCGTGCAGCAAGCACTCAATTCTCTGCCACTTAGGAAAATTAGATAACCTACTGATCAGATAGTCTGCTTGATCCATAAACTATGTCATAATACTTCAGCAGGAAAAGCAGTCTTTTCTCACAGATGATGACTTCTTTGGCTCCTTTAACTTTCTTGAAGTTTTGATTCATAGTCTTTGCTCAGATAGGCAAGAATGTGAACTCAATAAGAAGTGGAAAATTCAATGGCAGTACAAATGAAACCTCCAACTTGTTTGCCACTACTCACTTCAAAATAAAAAGTTTTTTGTAGAGGACATGTCTTGGAAGCAAAATGAATCACACATCATGTTCTCTGGACAGTCTCAGGTATCTTGATATTTACCATTAATAGAGTAGTATGAGAGTGTCTGGGTACACTCCCTTGACCAAAAATTGTCTATGTAAAAGTTAAAAGACCCTAAAAATCTGCTGGCAGTTGTAAAATCACATTCAAACCACAAAGACAACACTGCTCAAGACTGCTGCTGTTTAATATTTGAGAGATTATAAATTATTCAAAACGTCTATTTTTTCCCAAGATGTGCCCTTCAAGTTTCTTTTTAAAATCCATTTTTAATGGAGATTAATTNAAAGTTAAGCCCAGGAAGGAGGGATGGGGGGGAGGTCGTTTTAAGATTTGGTTTTGCTGCTCATTACCTTACTCTGATNTTTTTTCTTATTATGTCCTTGAAATTCTGATTTTATCTGGCATGGTATCAAGAGCTTGATCATTAAAATCCTCACAAAGAAAGAGTCAGTGGCTGCAGAACAGTAAATTTATTTTTGGGTACCATTACTTGGGATTTTCAGAGAACAGAAGCACAGAATAACATAGGATGGAACCTTGGAACCCCAGAATGACT
Organism: Oreocharis arfaki; assembly: GCA_013398015.1. Lineage (NCBI taxonomy): Eukaryota > Metazoa > Chordata > Aves > Passeriformes > Paramythiidae > Oreocharis > Oreocharis arfaki. The sequence continues at coordinate 402,368 of VZRR01009913.1, read as the reverse complement.
ACTTGTCCAACTCTTCACCCAAATCAGGGTCAGTTTTGGTTAGACCTCATAACTGTTATTAATGTGCCCAACTTCTCCAGAAGAAGCATGAAATTCAGAGCTGAGCACTTAAAAACCTGGGCAATATACTTCCATTTATTGAATATAAGTATTAATGAAAGCATTTACCTGCAATGTACAGCATTAACACATGTGCACTGAAACACAGTGCAGACGCAAAATCTATGTAAGGAGATTAAGCTTAAAGAGAAAGCTTTTATTTTTGTTAAAAGATGGAGAATATGTTCAAAAGCCTAACTAGTGGACATCTCTATTGTGGCTGGAACAATGTAGACAAGATGACTTTTAATCTTACTTCCACTGCATCGCCAGCTTGAGAACCTCCATAATTCAGATGCCAACTGAGGCACAGCAAATTTTACAACAGTGTAGATAAAATATGCCTGTTGTGATTATAACGTAATATCAATGAATCTTCATGTTTCCAGTTGTTAGACAGCAGTTTACAGAAAACAGCACAAGCCACTTTTCCAGTAGCCTTAACAACCCAGCTGTCTCCTGCCTTTCCTTCCATGCAAGACTTGAAGATTCAAGATTCCCAAAGGAGATGGAAATTATCTGGGGAATCTCAAATAACCTTATACCCAATGGAATACAAAAGATTAAAAAAATCACATTTTTTCTTGGCAAAGAAAATATCTGCTAATGTTATTAAATGGACTTTTAGCTACTTTACCAGAAAATATGAGACTTAAAGTGATTTAATTTTTTTTCATGT
>VZRR01009913.1:345144-400959 GCA_013398015.1 Oreocharis arfaki | reverse complement strand
TTTTTTTCTTATTATGTCCTTGAAATTCTGATTTTATCTGGCATGGTATCAAGAGCTTGATCATTAAAATCCTCACAAAGAAAGAGTCAGTGGCTGCAGAACAGTAAATTTATTTTTGGGTACCATTACTTGGGATTTTCAGAGAACAGAAGCACAGAATAACATAGGANTTTTTTTCTTATTATGTCCTTGAAATTCTGATTTTATCTGGCATGGTATCAAGAGCTTGATCATTAAAATCCTCACAAAGAAAGAGTCAGTGGCTGCAGAACAGTAAATTTATTTTTGGGTACCATTACTTGGGATTTTCAGAGAACAGAAGCACAGAATAACATAGGATGGAACCTTGGAACCCCAGAATGACTACTTGTCCAACTCTTCACCCAAATCAGGGTCAGTTTTGGTTAGACCTCATAACTGTTATTAATGTGCCCAACTTCTCCAGAAGAAGCATGAAATTCAGAGCTGAGCACTTAAAAACCTGGGCAATATACTTCAATTTATTGAATATAAGTATTAATGAAAGCATTTACCTGCAATGTACAGCATTAACACATGTGCACTGAAACACAGTGCAGACGCAAAATCTATGTAAGGAGATTAAGCTTAAAGAGAAAGCTTTTATTTTTGTTAAAAGATGGAGAATATGTTCAAAAGCCTAACTAGTGGACATCTCTATTGTGGCTGGAACAATGTAGACAAGATGACTTTTAATCTTACTTCCACTGCATCGCCAGCTTGAGAACCTCCATAATTCAGATGCCAACTGAGGCACAGCAAATTTTACAACAGTGTAGATAAAATATGCCTGTTGTGATTATAACGTAATATCAATGAATCTTCATGTTTCCAGTTGTTAGACAGCAGTTTACAGAAAACAGCACAAGCCACTTTTCCAGTAGCCTTAACAACCCAGCTGTCTCCTGCCTTTCCTTCCATGCAAGACTTGAAGATTCAAGATTCCCAAAGGAGATGGAAATTATCTGGGGAATCTCAAATAACCTTATACCCAATGGAATACAAAAGATTAAAAAAATCACATTTTTTCTTGGCAAAGAAAATATCTGCTAATGTTATTAAATGGACTTTTAGCTACTTTACCAGAAAATATGAGACTTAAAGTGATTTAATTTTTTTTCATGTATCATGTGTTTGACAGTTTCCAGATCTTTATTTCCTACCATCAAGAAGTATGAGAATATTAGACACGATTTGTCTCTTCCCAGTTCTACAAACTCAGACACATTGACTGTTTAAAAAAAAAAATAAAAATACTAACACTACTGGTAAATAGAAATTAATGAAAACTTGACTTCTTGCAAGATTTTTTCTTCTCAGAGTTGCACACATCTTTCTTATACTAGGACCAAAAATTATTTTAAGTCAACTTTGTTCCCTGTTAATATTGCTAGCCTGAACAGAATTGATGTTACCTCTCTTTCCTGTACTTTTTACCACTTTTCTCTTTTCCAAATTTGAAGAAAGAAAAAATCATCACTGTAATATTAAAACTGTTGCTCGAGTTGAAACAGAAAAAAAAACAAACAAGGAAGAGGTATGTCCAGTTCTTACTTTTTATAGTTGTTTTTATAGTAGGCTAACTTCTAAACAGGAAGCAGGAGAGCTGAATAAGAAACTCTCTCAGAAAGATTCAGAGTTATTTTCTTTAACAAAATACAACATCCCAAAATAAGCACATGCCTCTCCCACCCTGCAAAAAACCCCAACCAACAAACCAAACAAAGCCACCCCAACCTTTAAATAACAGTTACCAGAGACATCCCTCTAAACACTTCAAAGGTTTAAATATCCCCATTTTAAGAAACATGAATAGAATTTGAATTGGAAATCAAGCTGTTATTACAAATTGTGTGTTACCTCTCTCTCTTCCTATATACAAGGAAGACACTGAAGTTATGTCAAAACAGACTTACATGATCAAAAGCCTCACGATGATAATGTTTTGCTAGTGGTAGTAAAGAACTACCACTTACAATAACACCAAAAGTTTTCGAGTTGCACATTTCTTTCTCTACAGTCCTTTCCTCTTAATATTAATCTATTAGAACAAGCAATTATCCAATTATCATCACATTTAAATTACCTAAATGTCCACATTATAATTGCATTCATTAGTTACTGAAATTGCACCTGCAAATGCTATATCACAAAGATAGCTGAGAAACGTTTATGTTGTTTTTCTGTAATGGATATTTAATAATTTAATTTCATTATTAATACTCCCTAGTACTGCTGTAAGCAGCTTTGGAAAAATACTCTTTGCTGCAGAGAGTCATCTTATTTGTGAAGGAAAGCAACCAAGAAAAATATCAGTAGGGTTTTTTTCCCCTGTCTTATTCAGTGACAAAGGTAATATTATGGAATTATTACAATCAACAATAGTTGATTTCTGCCAATGGGCTGCTACACTTCCACGTAGCAACTGTATGAACATCAAGAACAACTAGCAGCAACTACCTTAAAAATAAATTTTCTGGTTTTGAGTTTTAATGTCTGTTTTCAGTACTGAATGTGTCCTTTACTCTTTCTTACTAAAGTCTGTCTACTTCTCTTTGGGAATACCTAGAGTTTGAAACCATAACATTACTTTTTGTTACTAGTCTCCCTTCTGGAAGAATTTAGAAAAGGAAAAGAAAGTGGGTTAAAAAAAAAAAGTCACATTAGAATTGAGTTAATAAGTATGTGCCTATGCAGCATGTATAAAATCTTCTTTGAAGGGTAAAACTCCCACTGAACTGGTTTAACTGGTTGGGGATTTTTGTTTATTCGTTGGTTGGTTTGTTTTGGGTTTTTTTTGGCACAAAACTCACCAAACTATTTCTGAAGATAAGTCAGCAAAATATCTGGTGAGAAGATGATCTACATGCAAATTAAAGGAACTTGCAGATACACAAATTCAAAATTTCTCAATTTAACAAAAGGGGACAATGATTTAAAACTAAAGTACAAATAAAAGAGAGTAACATCTACCAAAAGGAAAATATGTCTTCTGAGATCAACTTAAAAATATGAACAGGTAAAAGTTTTGAAAAATTCCATGGCACAAGCCTATGCAGTAGGACACATTTTGCTGCCTACTGAGAAACCAGTTTCAACTATCTTCCTTCCCCCCTTCTGGTTCCCACTGCAAGAAACAACAATTGTCTAAAAACAAAACCAAAAACTAGACAGCTACTGTAAAAGAACTGACAAAATCTCCACTGTCAGAGATGCATGATATTTTTTAAAAGCATTTCTGGAATTGAAATTCCACGTGTTTTGACACCAATGACCTACTTAATCACACAGCAGTCTGACACATCATGAAACGTCTACTTTCCAAAACCCAGATGGACATCTAAAGCCTATTTTTTTTCTCCTATACCATGTGTATCAAGATGAATTGGCTGCCTGCTACAATTATCTAAAGGCCCTTACTGCACTGACTGCACATCAGAGAAGGCCCACATTGAACTCAGCCTTGCCTGATGGACTGTTTCATTTCTATAGAGGAAATGGGAATGGGATTACAGCATTGGCTGTTACAATTAAATTGGCTTCGCTGTCTTTGTAACTTCTAGCAAGAGCACTTAATCTCAGTCATAATGGAGCCTTTAGAGCTTGCAGAAGGTCAAAGAAAACATGTGTGTACTCAGGCCGGATTTCAAATGTATTTAAAATCATGACTGTTTAATTTCAAGTGCCATTATGCTCACTGTATTTTTACTTCAAATCTTTTGGACTGTTTTACTTCCCCACCATGTTCAATTCTCTATTTCATCATAAAAACGGGTTCTAATTATTAAAATAAATTAAAAAAAAAATTTAAAAAAATTTTATTCCTAGTTTAGGTTTCTCAAATTAAAAGGATGGATAGTCAAAGATGTGGCACTGGGTGTCTCGTAACAAAACAATTTCCAAGAAGATGAGGATATTTACCAAAAGTGAAGCTCTAGAGCTTCACTCATAGCATTCTTTGTGGGACTGAGTTACTCCTGACTTGTTCCCATATAAATAGAATGCAGGTGAAATACTGTAGCACCTGGCCTAGTTTTCTGTAAGGCTCTAGCTATTACACATTGGAGCAGGAGTGAGAGAAGTGTGCACTGCTGAGACACAGTGAAAATTCTTCTGTACTATTAACTTCAAGCACACCCAGGAACATTTCTTGGTACCGTAATACGATCATTTAGACCATTTCAGCTAACACTTGAACCAAACAATTCCTAATGCACTTTGGCAGCTTGAAGAGTCCAGATGCCATTAGTAGCAGAGATGAAGGATGTTTCATGTCAGAAGGCATCAGTGCCAGGCAATCTATCCAGGTGTTTGCTAAATCAGGAAAGGCATGCCCTTAAAGGACCTGATTCTTTGGGCTGCTTTTGGAACACAGTAGCAAACAATCTGGTTTCTGGGTGCTTCTTATCACTATCATAAACTACAGACAATCCATGGGAGTAAAAGAACAACCTAAAATATTTATTGGTTCATTCTAAATATGAAAAAATATCATCTATGGCAAATCTTTAATGAAGTAATCGACACATGGCATATCCGTAGGCATGCCTACTCCAAGTGTCCACTTGCTGTAAGACCCCTATTAAGACTAAACCTGTTTGACCACAGTGGTGAAGCAAAAAGGCTGTATATCCCCTATTAAAAGCAGGTCACATCTCCTCCTATTAGTATGATATTAAAAAAAAACCCCAAAAACGGGACATTGCAACTCAGTTTAGAAATTCAGCACTTCCAGGAAACCAGCATAATGGTAAACAGATGATGTCACTAGACCTTCAGTAAACTTGTGCTGTATGCAACTGTAGTGTTTCTGTTTTGCAGCTACTTTTATTTTTTCTTTTTTTTTTTTCACCATACTGCACCACTGAGCAGTTTCCTCAACCTCTACAAATTCTTTTAGCTCTACTAAGCTCAGCCAGAAATAAATAAGAAATAGAAAACTATCAGCAGCAAGCCCCTGAAGCAAGAAGCCCACTCCCCCTTGTACACTCTCCCACAAAAAAATCCCCAAAACAGAAGCAAACCAGAATTAAAAAACCCCTGAAAAAACAGAGCCCCAAAAACTTCAAAAGGAATAGGAACAGCTAGAAAGGAAATAAATAGCTGGTTAGCACTATCCAATCTGGAGAAGATTATTCTTCTGAGATCAAAATCTAGGCAATGAAACCCTTCATGGGATCACGAAAAAATTTCAGGAGACTGTGGCTACTATCCAAATGAAAGAAACAAATGAACTGAAGTGAGGTGATCACCCTTGGGTTTGTTAGAGGAATGCATCTCAGTGCTACACAGGCTTAAGCCTAAGAAAGACCAGGAAACTCTTAGGAAATATAATGAAAAATATGTTTGTCATACTGAAACACCCTAACTTGCGTGTTAACTGAATTTTGAAGTGTCTCTGTCACTTGCTGGAATGTGTTTTCTGTCAGTATAACAGGCCTCAAATTGTCAAAAGAAGGTAACACATTTTTGGCTGCAAGCCTAATTTCATATCCAGGTCTGATAAGAAGATCAAAACAAGGATCTCTTGCTGAGAATCAAAAAAGCGTGGTCCTCAGGAAGTGTTTTCAGAAGCCATAAAAAATATGATTCTTTTGTTTGCAAAACAAAATTTCTGGTAGACATGCCCAGGAAAGAGTGGAAACAGGAAAGAGTGGCTGCTTCAGCACAGATGGTTCCTGGGCATTTGTTTCCATACCTGCATGCAGTAAACAAGTGGAACTGTCTACTGTCTCTTCCTCACCTTCCCAAAACAGCTGAATACTACCATGGCCTTCCTCAAAGATATAGCAGTTTTAAAGGTGAGGTTGAAGGAAGATTTGAGTGCAGACAGACTGTTTTGAGAACTAAAAGAATTCTCATTTCACACATGATAGGTTGCCAGACACAGGAGTGCTCACACTGATGAAGAGATTGCTGTTCCTACTAAAATGTGATGAAACTAACAGTTTATCTCCAAAACCAGACTGAACACAGAGCAGAGTTCAAGACTGAAACACTCCTGATTGTGCAGAATTTTTCACTTCAAGAACAAAGATAACTAAAACTCAGCTGTATATACACTGAGAGCATGCTTATGTATGTGCTAAAGGTGTTACTAAGGCCAGTTCATGAAGATGATTAACGTGTGAAAGTACTAAATTGGTTAAAAAGCTTGCTGAAATCTGAAAGAGGGTTATCTTTTTTATTCAGTTAAGATTTAGAATGAAACTTCTATATTTTACTTCTGAGTTTTTTTTACTTACTGAGACAGCAGCCACAGGTACAGACAGATAAATCTTACCCCATGTAACAAAAAATCCCCCAAACAAACAAATAAAAAACCTCCCAACAAACTCAAATCTCCTTGAAATGGTAACAGACAATCCTGTGAAAATATCAACTTGCTAGCAGTCACAAAAAAAAATCCCCAGCACAATCTAATTGTTAGCAATTAGTGTGAAAGAAACTGATGAGGCAAAAATCCTCTTTTTTCAGTATATAAATAGTGGACTCATATCAGTAACATCATATGCAGTTTTGTCCTGAACCTCACTCTGTGCCCACATCCTAAAAGATGATGACAAAACTGCAAAGGCATTGAACATTTACAGGATGATTAAAAGTAGAGAACAATTTCCTGGAGGAAAATGCCTACATAGTCTAGGGTTTTTCAGCCTTGAAATTAGATAAGTGAGAGTAGATAAAATGGAGGTATATAAAAGTCACAAGTAGTGAAAAGGGTTAAGTAAGAACTATAGATTTATTAAAATAACATCCTGACCCTTTTCATACAAGAGCTTACATTATGTACAGGGCTCAATAAATTGCTTAAAACCAGGATTAAAAACCCTCCATGACATCCCAGTTCTTGAAACCATCAAGCTATTCAAAGCCTCTCTATACAAATACTGAAAAATTTCTAGTCAGGTTTTGCGTGTCCATGTCAGCTGAAACATCTATTCATTTCATTTATGTTCTCTAACACACTTCACTCAAAAGAATAATGGTGGAAACTTTCTGAAATGAATGAAGTTCCAGAGACAGTTACAAGGTCCTGCTTCAATGACTGTTATTTACAGCAAATCAAGTATGACAAGAAGACTTTAGAAAAATCTCCATCAAGCACTAATGTCTGGGACAGAATGCTTTATTACACGAGATCTCATCTTCAGTTCAGTCTCCAAATAGGCATGCAAAAGGAAGGGCCATGAAACCAGATTTCACAGCTGCTGGCTGTAACCACGGAGCAGATACTTCAGTTAGTTTTTCCCTTGTTCACTAAGATAAATAAGAAATAAACCGCTTTTGTGAGATGCCTACTTTCACTGTATCTGGAAAACCTAGGCAAAGAAACTGTTTTTCCATCACCTTTTTTGGAACAATTTTTGCTGACTGCCTCAGCTTAGCTACTGACTTCATACTTTACTCGGATGCTGTTCTAAAATGTCCTCTGCAAACTGAGCCTTTGGGAATAGCAAACTGCAGGGTTGATTTTCCTACATGAAGGTATCCATTTTAGAGTAAATTCAGAGATTGTGACTGCAATAACTGTTATTTAGGATTGGTTGTTTTCCTGTCCTGTCATATTAAAGTAGCAGCACACAACACTGCCAAGTGCTCCACTTCAAAAGCACCAAGGCTCCAGCTGTCTTGTCTGCCCTCCTCAATTTTTTTTTTCCAGTTTAGTCTATGAAGAATACACGACTTTACCTGTTTGACAAACAAGAGTGGCAAAGACTAACTGAGATTCAGTGCAAATCGACTTTGACAACACCAGCCTTGTCCGCAGCACTCAAGTCTTTGCTATGATGAAAAAATTGGCATGGCATGACTCCATTTACTTAGCAATGACTAAGGAGACATGTCAGGAAAATGAATTATCTTGCTACTGTAAATTTTGTGGGTATTTTAAGATGGACTTATTCCACTTTCCCTGATTTTTTTATGGTCAAAGAACCTGGAAAACAGCAAGAGAATAAAATCTGGTCTGTTGATGTGTTGGATACCTAAGACAGTCATATAAGCTGCCCTCCAGAGCCTATCTAACTATAAATTGCTTTCCAAAGTCCTGCTAAATAAAATAATGTATAAATTAAATCTCTAGACATTACACACTATAAATATTTTATCACTCTTTCATTTGCATCTATTTGCATGCTTTAAATCTTCAGGGTCTATACTGCACCAATACACACCATTTAAATTTGGCCTTGACAGAGCTTTTCTTATCCCTGTCTGTGTCTGCTGTCACCTAAGAAGGGTGGTGGATATGCAGGTGTGTGCAGCTGGAGTTGAAAGGAGCCCACTGGTGTTTTTAGCATGCTGGGCCCGAGTTGTCTTTACACTTACGTCAATAAAAATCAGATGGGAGTAAAGACTATATACACAGAGAAGCTTTCAGGTTGTTCTTTGAGCTAGGGTAAATCAATAGAAGAAGCAAGACAGGGAGTTTCAGACCTCATGGAATCTTTCCTGTGATCAAGAGTAACTGTGAACTGAAGGAGTATCTAAAATCTGGGTAAAATTCTCAATGCCTTAAGGGATCAAGCCCGGAATATACTGACTGCTAGACTCACATGTATATTTTTTAAATTTCCTATTTGAATAGATTCATTTAATAGTAAATGAAAAACAAAACATCATCAAAATTTTTAAATTTTACCTATTTACTCTAGGTAAGCAACTTGATGATGATGATGATGATGAAAATACTTGCCTTAGAGCACTCATTCAGCTGTTCTAAATTAATGTTTTTTAATGCATATCTTGAACAGAACCAGATAATCCTGAAAATGCTGTGCACTGTTTCTTTGAGAAAATGCACAGAACATTACAGGTTTAGTCAGCTAAAAAAAATACTAGCATCAATATAAAAAATTAGAAAATAGAGAAGAAAAGCTGAATAAGCACAAATATGTCAGCATAACTAAAAAGGAAGATGTCTTGGGACTGGTACTTAGCACGAATATTTTGGTGCAAAAATATTACTGAAAAAGTCTAGAATGATTGTCTGATCCCTTGAAGAGCAGTATGAAAAGCAATGAAGACAGATTTCTCTAGAATGCCTGAATCAGATACTATGTTTGGTCGTGCCTGCTTTCTTCATTAAAACTGTGTACTTTTCAGAATTGGGTGCATTTCAATTAGCAGGATGTAGCATGTCTACTAAGTATTTTCAGTGAACTTATGGATTCTTACACCTGATACAAACAGTGTATGCAATTTTCCTGCTTTGTTGTTTCTATAGTCTCTCTGGGCTTCCATAATGCTATTTCTTAGTTCATAACTTCACATCTTTGTTTATTCGTCCACAGAACATCTTGGGGTTTTTATTTTTTTTCCCTTAAAGAATATTGCATTTAAAATATCTAAGCATTTTAATTTTATAGATGTATCCTGCAATCATCCAAAACAAAATGGTGAATTTCTTGCCTTGGAGCAATTAGGTAAAAACCCCCATGCTTTGAGATTAAAAAGACCTCAAAAATATAGCAATTAATATAAAGCTATTTTACTTTTAAATTGATACTTTCAGAGCTCTTTTTGCTGCTCTGTCAGTACATAAGACATATGCTTCACCTGTAAACTTCAACATTAGCAGCAATGTTGTAATACAATTTCTCTGTCTTCAGCCTATTGACAAAACTTAGTAGTTAGTTATATTATTTACTCTGAGGAACTCATCATGAATTTATTGCCTTTCTTGGTTATAAAATCATGCAGTAGTTGATTTCTGCAAATACATTCATTTCCTGAAAAATTCACTGACTCTTTCAGATGAAAAAATCAGCAGCTTGTGGGTGGATTTTTCTCCCTAAGTCTAGTACAGAATATATTATACAGTAGCATAATATGCAATATAATGCTACATCTGTCTTCTTGACTAAGGTGCACACATGCTGAACATAAGCCTGAGGAACACTGATAGTTTGGGGAGAATATTTGTTAGTACATACTGAATCTTCTGGTACCTTTCAATAGAAGCAGATATGCTGATTTTCTGAATATTTCTTTGAGGACTTCTGGGCAATCAGAGGCATGAATCTGAAAACGTCTATGAATTGTTGAAATTAATTTATCTTTTCTATACAATGCACCATTTGCAAGTCAGTTTTTCTACTATTTAATCATGTATAGAAGTTATAATAAAGGCATATTCATCCTCCACATTCTACCCTAAATCTCTCCACATTTACTTATTCTTTCTTATTCTATCTTATGGAGCTGACAATGCTATTATTTATGAATATAACAAGTCCTACAGGTCCCACGTAAAAATCAGCATCACAAGTGCTGAGTGCAGGCTTTTACACTCAGAAAGTAGAGTTCCTTACCTAAAACCTCAAATTGTAAATAGCATGGTTAAAAGGTGGTATTTTCCCAAGTGATCTCTATACCACAAGATGTATGAAATGAACTAAATGAATTCTTGTGAAATCTGTGACAACTACAGTAAATTTGATTTGCCACCTGTACAAAGAAATTGTTAATAAAAATGATTTTAGAAACACTTCACTCTATTTTGGTGCATTATGAATGCTATTTTTAAATTTATTTCAAGGCAATATAAAATAAAAGTACTGAAAAGCACGACAATGAAAAAACTTATTTCCATATTACGCTCTGCTCTTTCTGACTTCTCTAATACATTTTGCTATGTCTCTCTGCAAGGTATTTTTCTATTTACCACATACGACCACCATGCACAGTCTTGGTTCACAGTTTTTTTGAGAAGCACTAAAAAAACAGCACGAAGGCAATAAGACAATATTAAGCAATAATATTCAAATAAAGCAAGGCTAAGATCATGATAGGCTAATGGGGAATTGCATGAAAGATGAGTGATGAAAGATTTGCAATGAAAGATGAGATCAGCAATGACTTCCCACTTTTGAAACCTTGTTGAAAATTTTGCAGTTTGAGACTATTTTTTGTCTATGTCTAGCACATTGCTTCTTGAAGAACTGTGGGAAGAATCTTGTGACATAATTCTAAGAGGCAGCATGTGCTCTTCTCCAAAAATTCATCCCATTCTGCTACACAGCTGAATGGCCTCAGCTGTAAAAGGAAAGGAAGGGTCCTTCATTTTTTTACCACAATCGTGCACCTAAGCCATCATACAACAAGCCAGCCTAGTCACTAAGAACTTAGAGTGAATATTATTACTGTTTGAACAATAAGCTTAGACAAGGATAACTCAAAGTGCTATCTCGTTTGCATCACTGATCACATGTTAATATGAAGCACCCGCTTTCATAATGAAGCACCTAACCCTGCTCTCAGTAGCACAAATTCAATAGGAACTGCACCTGTGTCTTGAAAGCCAGAACCAAGCCAACACTCGCATAGAAAAGGGTACTGCAATTGCTTGCTGGTTTACAACACATATTTTTTTGGTCTAGGATTATAGAGCTATGTTACAATCAAATATGATCATACTCCATGAAGATAATCTGTCCATTTCTAACCTGTTTTCCTCAATCCTGAAAGGTTGACACCTTTGACAGTATGTATATATGCTAATATAAATACACACAGCACCTCCCTAATGCTGGCAACAGTCCTTTAGAGACTTAAGTAAAACAAATAGACTCATTTTGTCTGTGACAGCAGTTCTGGACTCATAAGTAAACATTTCAGTAAGGCAAAGTCAGCATATGTTAATCACATCCAACATCTTGTTTCACTTTTCTTTTAAAATCAATTAACCAGCTTTAATGTTCCACTCTATTTGGAGAGAACAAAAAGTACTTATTTTAATGGTGGATTATTTTTTCCTCTTTAAGTAAGTGCTGTCCTTAAGACCAGGCTCTCATGTAATCTGTTTTTGAGAAACAGAATTGATTGTCACTACTGGTTTGCTCATATATCCTTATGGCGTGCCATCATAAATAGAATTTGGCACTCCTGAGCTGGCTTTTCACAGCAGTCGTCTTTAATGTCATTTACTCAAGTGGTTCAAGGTCTTCATCAATAATTAATGTTTTGCAATCCACTGCAGTGCTGCAAGATAACCACTTTTCAGCCTTTAATTTCAAGTAAGTCTTGACACTTTCGTTCGATGAAGATAATACAGGTAACTTTACACCTCTGAAATTGTAAAAGCATCTCCAGAATGGACATAACAAAGGAAAGACCTGCTGCTATAAAGAAGCATCAGTATGAGCAATCAGTTTTTTAACTTGTCCTTAATAAAAATGAGAGTACAGAGAGAGTACTTAGGCTTTCTAAGGTCTGCAGAGAAAACAAAACTTATCTATCTTAGTAAACAGAAGGTGAGTGAAGTATGACGTGCTCTCCTGCAAAAGATATTAGTTTATTACAAATAAGCAATGTTGACCTGAAAAAAATCTCTTTTTATTTGGGTCACAGTGGAATACATTTTACTGACGCTTAAGGCAGACTTGGTAAATGTTCAGCTCCAAAAATATGTTAGTCATTAGGAATATATTGCAATTCTTCCAGGCTGTTGATACCATTATTTATTATTTGCATTATGTAGTGCTTATAATCTCCAGGAAAGGATCCCCCATGGTGCTAGGTAATTATTGCTACACTAACAGGGCATGATAAAATCCTGGAGTGTTGTCGTTAGAAAAGAAACAGCTAGAAAAGAAATGTGATCAATACAGGAGATGTGTGATTAGGAAACAGTAGCCATTACAGACAAAAGTCACTATTCAGATATGAACTTGGGTCTTCCCAGTTGTCAAGAACTACTGTTTTGTAGATTGACATCAGTGATCTCGATCTGACCAACCAAGGCTTTGAAGCAGTATGGAGTAGGTCTCAGCAACACTCTCGACTGAAACACATGGCTAAGAATGAATGAAAAAAAAATAGAAAAAAACCAGCAGGAAAAGTATTTCAAGCCTCCTGATTCAGAAATCTTTAACATATGTATTTAATCATCTATGAAGGCTGGCAGAAGTGTGATCTTACATCCTGACTTAACAGTGTTCGAAACACAGCTAGAAAAAAAAAATCCCTTCTGTATTGCACAGAAAGGAATGTGAGCAGAGAATACAGATCAGCACTCACTACCGAAAATGTGTTCAGAGCTTTTTAGTTTTGAACACTGGGACTTTTTTCAGAAAAAGATCATCTTTATCAATAAATGAACAAAATTACCTCACCCCACTTATTGACCCCATGGTGAAAAGTTCTTTCCATACCTAATGTCCCAAAATGATAAAAATGCTCTTTAAAAACAAGAGTTAGCCTATCAGATTGTCTCTTCAAGAAAAAAAGTATTACTCTAGTTGATTAAAAATAATTATTTCCAAGCCTATAATATTAAACTCCAGTCCAGAAATACAGTCTTGGATTAAATTCATCACTTGAGCAACACAAACCAAACTCAATTCACACTAGAAGTTCTCCTGCTATTGAGTGACTTATGTGTCCCATGCAGGACCATGCACAAGGTATCTAAAGTACTGTGATGATTAAAAACAGCATATATTGTGCTGCTTGACTGCCAGCAGTCCCAGGATGAGCTTGAGACTAATGTTTTGCTTTGTACAGAACACTACAGAGATATAAGCAAAGAACTGAATACAAAATGAAACAGAATACTCAATTACTGCTGTACAGAATATCAATCTGATCCAGATGTAATGCAAGCAGAGAAAATTTTGTTAGGATCTGATTGCTATTCTTTCTCCATGTTAGATGCAAACATGCGAGCACTGCCACAGCAGTGATATGAAAGACTACCTTAGAGAGATATTTGTCCCAAGAGCTGAAAAAAACCCCCATGAACACCACTTAATTTGTAGTGGTTTAGACATATTTCCTGATAGACTCTGGCTTTCACACTGTAAAATAAATTCCAGTGAAGTGGCTCACTGAAACAAAGCTTTTCCTAAGGAATTTGTGGTGGGAATATTGCTTGTGAAATCATCCAACAAAAACTTAAGGAAGTCAGTAACTGCTTTTTCTCTTCTTTTTTTTTTTTTTCCCCTCTCAACAATTTTACTGCAGCTAAAAAAGATTCATTTATTCCAACTCAGATTTTGACCCAGATTTTAATTTCTGTTGGCATTGTCCTGAGTTTGCAAGGCCTCAGGACCGAGGCTTGTTAGATTTTTTTAGGAGCTGCTGTTGACCTGACTCAACCTCTGTTTTAACTAGGTTTTGTCATAATAACTTAAAAAAACTCCCACAACGTGGGTATGCCTAATTTACCTAACATTTGCTTTTATTCTTGAGTTATAACCCTAGCGTTTTACAAGTAGTAGAAAAATGTAGTTATTCTGTGCAGAATTAAATATTTATAAATAATGCACAGTGCAGAGAAATACAGGTCTGGTATGATAACACCTTGAAAAGTAGGGACACAAGTTCAGGATACAAGAGTAGAATGATAAGAATAAGGAGACATGCTGTCCCTGGGGACAGCAGGCTTACAAACCAGAGGTCAGGTAAAGAAAAGCATGCTGGGGAGCTGGGAAAAAAGTGGCTGTAGGACAAAGAGAAGAAAGAACAAGCATCTAACCTAAATAAAACATCATATAGGGGGAATTCAGAAGTAGTGTGGGCAATCTGGAAAACACAAAACCAGTCCCAAGTAAACCTTAGAGGAGATAAAAACAAGAAACCCCACCAACATCCAACTTTTCCCAGTAAAGAACTTGGGACACTAATGACTTGTTGTCAACTGCCCCTGCATAAGGAAAGGTGGTGGTATCAATGTTAGGACCCAGAAAAGAAGTTGAAGGGTGAACGTAATATCCTAGAAAAGGGTAGATATTGAGAAATGTGTGTATAAAAATTCTATTTTATGATATTATGATGTAATAATAATGATGATGATGATGATGATGATTATTATTGCCATTTTTTGTGCAAAACTCTATTTTCCTAGTCTTTAATAATTATATCTGTATTTACAACAATTCTCTGGTTAGACTGTTAAGATTTCGACTATATTGACAACAAAGCCTTGGCTTTAGATATCAGTTGTGTTTCCTTTATCAGCCACAGCAAGATTTGGAGCGCAATAAAGTATATCCAAGAGCACAGTGAAAAATATTCATTTACATGTTGGCATAAAGCTGATAAATAAATGGTATTTGTACCTATTCCCTGGATAACTGTATTTCTCTACTTCTACATCTGATAGCATCAACCAACAGTGAAGCACTATTTGTTATTAGGATAAAAAGAAGAGGAAAGATCTGAATAGTCAAAAGTACGTGCATGGAGTTCGACAGAGTGGAAGCTGGGAATGGCTGGACACATTGTAGAAGAGTCTACAAGGATGCAGAGGTAAAACAGGAGGGAGATATACTAACAGGGAGTTCAGGCAGGGAGCTAGGAGCTATCAAACCAGAATGAATATAAACTAAATGGTGAGCTAAGAGGGCTAAGAGGGCCTGAAGTGACATGGCCAGCGAAGAAAGTAATGGACAAGATAGAGAAGACAACAGTGAAATGGTCAAAGGAAAAAAGGTTTGGAAACCAAAACAAAAAACCCAAGCTAGGAGCATGAGACTTGATTAAGAAACAAAATCAATGTGAAAAAATCGAAGAAGATGGGCCTGGAACTGTGTGAGAAATAACCTTCACGGTACTTGAGAGTCACTGTGCAACCAAGTATTTGTTGAGTGTGCTGGCCAGCACATCTCTTCTTGTAGCCATCTCTCCTATCCTGCTTACCGAAACTGAGGCTGATGTTGCATGTACTATTTTATAAAATTACTGTGCATCTTTATTACTGATGTAAAATGGTTATCTTCATGCATTTGGTACCTGCCACAAGTTCTATATTCTTCTCAAAAGATCACTACTGTGAGTGCCAAACGAGAATTAAGAGAAGTTCATAGAAAACATAACATTTTTCAAAAATACTCCATTATCTTAAAAGAAACAAACAACAATCAAGCAAAAACTGAACATGCAATTCAGCTGGCTGAAAATACATTTCAAAAGTTATTAGCAACAGAAAAATTGATGGAGTTCAATTAAAACTTTTCTTGGCAGCTCATAAAAGAAAAGGAGAGAGAGGAAAAAAATTAGAATAGTGTTTTTCTACATTTAAACTTCCAGGAATATGCCAGACACAGTTTAGTTTTCCTTCTATACTTATCAGAGCAACCACGTGTGCCAACAAATAACACACAGCACCCTGGAACCAGCATGCAATAGAGAGCTGATGCACAAAAAAGATGCAATAGCAGATATGTTATATGGCTAAACAAACATACTAAATGCTAACAGGAGCTTTGTGAAGTACCAAGTGTAATTGCATGAAAGAAAAAATAGATAAAATATTATAGATTATCTTCTTCTTTGCTCTTATATTATAAAGCTGTTTAGTCTCCAGATCTATACAATATTATGGCAGCAGCTGGATCACCTTTTTCAGTTTTCAATTCCTCTCACTTGTCTATCATGTTTCTAACTTAAGAACTGTAATGCAATAAATGCTTTCTCTAGGAGCAAATCTATCAGTTTATTGCAGAAAACACTATCAACTCCTTGGCAAATAACCCTATACATTCATAAACTCTTCAAAATAACAGATAATGTAGTTTTCTTTTCCATTGTATCTTCTGTATTTTGTCAGAGGGGTAAAATGATGGTGGGATTATAGCTCTGCTCAGTTACATATCCTAAATGTCAATGAGACAAATTCTCCATATATTCTAAGCGCTGAACTTCTGACTTTACTCACAGAACACCCTCCCCCCTGCCCTAATTAGATGCAATTCAAGGAGCTCTATACAAACTTTCTCTGGATTACCTAATTAGTCAATGGTAATCAGCCAACCGGAAAATTAGAGTATAATATAGACAGGACATGATTGTATTTTTATCTCCTGCTGTTTAGAATGGTTTGTTTGCATCTTAAAAGAGTGTCAACAGTGCTCAGCTTCAATTTGAATCTATTCTAACTTGAACAGCTACAAGACTTCCTTAAATAGCCTGCAGGAACAGAACTCTAATAGAAGCCCATATGTTGGTAACTACCTCCTTTAAAACTGCTGTCCTTATTCCGGTGGTAAAACAGATCCAGTGCAAGGGTTCTGATGTCTTCACTTCAGAACTTCATACAAAAATATGTGATAAACAGACCCAGGGTATTTCCTGCTAAATATGTTTTACAGAGTATCTTCAAAGGACACATCTGCGTGGATAGGGAAAAGACACATGAAATATCAGTCGCAGACTGACATTTACTATGTATATCAAAGGCATTAGCATTAGACATTACAATCCTTCCTGTTAGCATCCCGACACTTGACGTCAATATTGTGAACCAAGTAATGTTATACTTCGCTTTGAAAATACAGAAGTAATGGAAACATCCATCTAAGACTTAAGTTTTTGAAAGTCAGATAAACTATCACATGGATACATACATCCTTCGTAAGTCTAAAAGAAACCCAAAAGTTATCATTCTTTCACATTAGAAATACTTAAATGTTGGAATCCATTTACCAATCAGCTGAACAGACATACCAGTTTCGTTGTACCCTGACTTTCACAGTAAGATACTGGCTTCACTAAAGGTGCTGAAGATTTTGCCACTGAGAAAAATGATATTTTAACTTCTGTGTTTCCTACGAGATGAGAGCAAGCAGCATTTACTAGACAAAAAAACCCCAAAAAACAAAAAACGAACAAAAAAACCCCAATGTCCAGTAATAAATTTAGGAAAATAAAGATGCAAAAAGCAAGAAAAAAATTTTAATTTTTTTTTTCTTTTTAACAGTAGTAACACAAGTTTACTATATTGTGTAGAAAACTTTTTTCCTGTCTTCATTTGTAGAAATACATAGTTTGCTTTCTAAACGAAGTCTTTTAATGGAAGAATAAGCTCTCCAATGACAGGGAGAGTAGGTACTTGATGTATCTGCATCACACTCACTGAAGTGAGTATCACCAGGGGTTAAAAGCAGCACCAATTTAATTTCAAGTAGAAGATGGCCTCTTTGGTTAGTCTTTCAGAAAAGAGCTAATTTGTTGATAAATTGCTCCTGTCACATCCTTTAAAGAGGTTGGTCGTCTGAAATAATAGAACGACCTTATTATTCTTTCAGAAATTTTACATTTAGAGACCAAAGGAAAATACATCCTAGGTATATTAAAAAAATACTCAGGTATGTGTTCATATAAGCCTAACATCTATCAAAATAAGGCAACAAATTTATACTAGAATTCCAAAATTTTTTTAAAGCTTATAAAAGGTGCTTTCAATAAGACAGAAGAGTTTGATTTAACCTTGAACATTTTTCTTGTGTATTTTTATTCCAACTTACAGATAGTCTTGAAAAATTTATCCAGTTTAATTCACATTTTCCTTTCCCTTCTCTCTTCTCAACTCTCCTATTCAGAAAGGTCTGATCTTTGAATGAGGCAGGGTGGTACTTCATTCCTTTTGAACATTGATGTCGACTATTGTATTATTCTTGAAGCAGAAACGTCAGGTACTATCAAGAAATGCACTACTGCTCCTTGCAGTCAGGAATATTTTAACTGAGCTCTGGGTTCCTTATTCATGATGTTTTATGAGAGAAGTACATAATGTTGCACTGCCCAAGTGATGTTGCACTGCCCAAGCAATGTTGCCTGTAAGTGGCTAAATATAAAGCCCACTCTCTCTACATGCAGTGAGTCAGATCTGTATGAATCTAACTCAGAAATAGCCATGATGCAGTTGTTATATCCTTGAGTGAAAACACTGGTAGTTTCAAAAAAAGAAAATAGCAAGAAACTGGGAATAATCCTCCAGCTCCTGTGTTTACATGAAACTGCTGGTAAAAAACATTCTCAGATGGTCCATACTGCAAACTCTGTGACAAGAGGTGACTGAAAATATGTCCTGCCTGATATTATCATTTGTAACCACCATCAATATGACTTGCAGTTCAATCTCTGCAAGGCATATTAAATTAAAGCTAATAAATGTTTAATTCTCTCAATTCACAGGTTAAAAAGTATGGGTCACGTTGTGTGCTAGAAAATGACATTTTCTATCACCAGGTGAAACATGCAGGGTGACCCACACACAAATACTGTGAAACAAAGTCAGAAATACTTCCACTCTGAAAAGGAAAGGTCTGATTCAAAGGAGTTACAGCAAAGTATCTTTAGAGTTCTATCCATTAACTTAATGAGAATACAAGCTACCTTGTTGATGGAAACAATAAAATGAGGATTTGTCTATGGCTGCTAAATTCCTCACAGAATGAAATTGCTTGCACCGGAAGGTGAAGATTTCACTTCCCGTATAGTGACTTTGTCCAAGCAACCTCATAAACACTTCAGTTGTATACTTCCCAGTAGACCTTATCTGCAAAGGCTACTCAGCAGGAAAACTTATGGAAACCTTTTGAAAGAGAGTGTATACATTAAGAAAAAATCAGACCTTGCAATTCCCAATGAAACTAAAAGGCACAAGGATTGCTTGCAAGAGCTCACTCTTCCCTTGTCTTCTCTTCCTTTTCTTCCTTCATGTCTGCCTGCCAAAGGCCACATGGCTTCTGTCATCAGTTATAGCTGGACTTCATTCTGCTTCTACCTTTGCTATCCCCTGTGTAAGGTTTGTTTCTGGTGTTGTTGGCTACTGATGGATTCAGCTCCCAGAATTCGTAAATCTAAAAATCTGTATATTGCCATACTGTAAGAATTTTAAGAGATAGCTATTGAATCACATTATTATTTCAAGAGGAAAGTTAAAATGTCTACATTCTTTTAATATTACCTCTACCTCAAGTAAGTAGCAGTATTTTCTAAGATAAGCTGCAATTTTCTTTCATCTTACTAAAACAAATACATGCTATAATTAGTTTTTTTCTTACTTGCATATTAGCTTCATAATACTATATTACAAAATTCCATACACATGTAAATTAGACCTAATTGGACTGGCTCATCAATCTGTTCCCCAATTACATAAGAAAAATACATTAACTGAATGTGATTTATGTATAAGGTACTTGCGAATGTTTGTGATGGAATTCATAAAGCGCTCATTTGCATGTCCTAATTAGCAGTTTATTAATCTTAAATGCATACAGAAATTAACAGCATTTTAATCTTCTAAAATGCAGCTTTTTTTATCCTTTCATTAACAACCATCAGCCTTAGTATGAGACAACTTTTAGCAGCTTATGGATACAGATTACGCATGCTTATGTGCATATAAAAATATGCACAGATCTTGTGAACAATTTTGCCTTCTCTTCATCCTGAAGAATTGCCACAGGAGACAGTATGGCTTTGTGGAGTAAGACTTTAATAAAAATAAATGATGAAGCCTTTCCAAGTAGTTATATGTATTTATATATAGAGAGACTCTTTGCTAAGTGGTCTCATATTTTAAAGCACCACAGGTTAATTTTCCTTTTGGAACAGAGATTGATTATATGAAAGAATTTTTTTATTTTTTGTTTGTGTCTTTCATTTCGTGTTTATAAAATGTACTCAATGTATTTAACTGGAGAGGGGAGGCCAGGTAATTAAATGTCCTAAAAGACAAATACCAAACATAATATATGTTGCATAACAGTGACATTTTAAACAACATTGAGAAAGAATTTTATTCCATTTTTTCTGAATATCAACTGAAAACAGTGTGATAATAGCTCTGTTCAGCAAAGTATCAGGCAGGTGTGCTTTCTAATTTTAAACTGTAGTAACAGGTCACTGCTGATTGCTAGGCAATGACTCACAACTTCCAAATTCTTCAGATTGCAATTTGCTTTTGTAAATATGCTATTTTCTGCTCCGTCTTTTGCATTAAAAGCTCAATGCTCGCAATACTCTTTCCTTCTCTCTTCCCCTTGTTTAAATTCAAGTGCAGACCAATAAAACATCTAATTTACTTATATACTGAGCTGTACCACTTGCAACCTATAAACAACATACAGCAAGGAACAAATATACGAGGCTTTGGACAAGGCTCTAGATCCATTATTACTGTGCAGTGGGTGTTCACTTATTGTATAGTCACATAATATTCCTAGGCAGGGAGACTAAGATCATAGCAGTAGCACTGATAACATTGGTTACTTCTGTAGAGTAATTCTTAGTGGAGTACCAAAAGGACAAGGTAAAAAAGGATTTTACTGTACTTTAGGCAGGGTAGAAATAATCTTTCCTTTTTCCTTCAGCTCCTGCTTATTTATCAGTGTGAGCTGATGCTAGTCACCCTGTAGTGACAGTGGAAAGTGGACACTTCCATGTCACAGGATCAGGCATGGTGACATATGCCTACAGCTCTTAGACTTGCTGGTTTTATTGAGGTGCTTATTTTAGTCTATTACATGCAGATCTCACTTCCATTAAGAATCCAACACAGTGACCACAGTGACCATGGAACAACAACAGTGCCTTTAGACAGAATAAAAGATCCCTTGTGTAAAGCCGCGCCATTGTTCTACATCAAGAAAACAACAGAAGAGAAGCCTCTGTTGTCTCCTTCATTTAAAAAGTATATTTGAAGCACAAGCATTTTCTTCAGTTCTGTTGTTCAAAATACTTTACAAAAATGAAGACTTAGAAATATCTGTAATCACTGGGTATGAAAACAATAAAAGCAATTTCAAACCCAAGATGCTATTATGTATGTGTCTCGTTTCAGGTATTTCACATACAATGCCCTAGGGGTGGTGTGGAGAGAAGGAAGCTCTAATTTCAGAAACTCCTAACCTTTTAATCTGGAAATTAGGTTCTTTTAAAGTGATACATCAAAAATTGAGGTCCTAAAAATCGCAAGTTATTTTAACAAATATTGCATGAAGCTTTCTGTGATCTGAAGTTGAAATACTCCCAGAAACAGAACCTTGGACTTTTGGCTCCCAGCACAAAGCAAAGCTGAGAAATTCAGAGTAATGCAGAACAAAATTAAAAGAAAACAAAAGAAGGAGATGCTGTCCTTGAAAGCAGAATATCCTTTTATCAGTGCTTTGGAAAGAAAGGCTCCAAGAGGCAAAATTCACATCATGTTGTATATAAAAAGAGAAATTTCTTGTTCTGAGCTAAGATATTCTACTCAGTTTTATCCTTTCTCCTTTAAAATACATTGTGCTTACATATAGAACATTAATTTGCATGTTTATTGTTTACATTATAAATGCCTGAAAACACAGAAATATTATTTAAAGTGCACATCTGTTTGACACCAGAGGTTGAACGTTGTGGTTTATCTATTTATAGATAAATTTCTCTGGCTGGTATGATGCAAATGATGAAAATGGTACTGAATTTCAGACTGAAGGATATTCAAGAAATGAGTATGAATAACAAATTGAACACGTGATCTAAGTCCAGCTGTCCTCACAAAACAGTATGAGTATACAAACGTTAATCCATGCATAATGCATCCTCTTGACTAAAATTGTCTAAATTTCCTGTAGGTATGATTAACTATGTTTGTCTAGTGTATGCACAGACTAACATACAGTCCATTTTACCTTCCCTGCATCTGTATTCTATTCGCTGATCAATATAGAATTAATCAAAATAGCATTTTCTAATGCTATTTTAGTTTGAGTAAGTGCTTTGCTTGTCTACTGTTTGGAATTGTAGTATTCAATAAGACAAAGTAAATGCAATTCAGGAAGCTAAGTTTTAAAAATTGCCACAGTCATACATGAGATACAAAGTAATTTATCAGGTTGAAATTAATAGTTTTGAATGCGTATTGTCTCTGAGGTAGCAATCCATAACTAAATCCTTTGGCAGTTATCCACCAGGAAATGTAACATTGTCTAAACAGTTAAAATGCAATCATATCTCATTTGACGCAATATTGTAAGTTCACAGGGATATTGTACTCATTAAATTGAACATAAGAGAGGCAAATGAAAAAAGTCAGTCTGTGCTACCCAGCTTCTTCAGACAATTAAATCTGATACAGGCACTGCCTACCTTATTTCTAAAGATGTATGGTAATCTTTTATTAACCAGGCCAATAAAAATAACATCCATCTTAGTTTCAGAATATACTCATTATCATTGTGTTAACTTTTGATCTGTGTGAGTTTGCTGCATCTTTAGCTTGACTTGAAAAAAACAGAATCTTGAGGCAAAGCTTGAGCTGAACACAGCCTCAAAGATTTCACTTAATTTTAGGGTGACAATTTTTCATCTATCATTTAATTTCATAAACATTTCAGGAACTCACTCGCAGCTTTTAACTTTTGAAATAACAGAAAATGAAAAAAAATTTGTCTAGTCCAAAACTTAAAACGAATACCATTAGCATTAACCAATCAAAGCTGGAAGTCAACCTGTGACTAGACCAGAATATTACATACATACATACATACATACACACACACACACACACACATATATATATATATGTGGAGTGCGTGTGTGTGTATTAACCATTCATAATTTTGATTTCTCATTAAATTTGAAACAGAGGAAGCAGAAAATAGATACTAAATCAAATCAAATTTCATAAGATTCCAGTCATTTTCTTAAAGGATTTATCCTTGCAATGGAAGATGGAGTCACACTTTTTGCAAGGTGAAAGGAAATGATGAGGATATCTTGGGAGTTTGTGAATCACCACTTAGAAACCATTAGGCTTTGCAACATTTGCTGGTTATGTCTGAGTTAAATGTTCTGTGCTTATCTCTGTAAACTAGCACAAAGCAAAGAGCTGAGTACAGATGAGATTCTTTTGACCTGAGTGCATTTGCTATGTGAATTGGATGGAGATTTTTCATTTCCTGCATCATTCACCATAAGCCAAATGATTCCCCAAAGCTCATTCATTCATTACTCTTGAAAAAGCAATAAAAAAAAGATAAAAAGCAATAAAAAATGATAAAAAGAAAAATATTGTGTTGATTATGAATAAAAAAATAGAGATTTTCCACATAGAATTGCAAGTTATCTTGACAGGCACATACACTACCTTATAACAGCAGGAATAAGAACAATTACTTTCTATTTGCTTAAAAACTTCAGCACCAACATAAAAAGCGACCGAAATCTCAATTCCTCCTATGCTTCCTATGAATGTTTCAAGCTGTAAGAAATGCAACCCACTAATTTCAGATTTATCCTCAAGGAATGAATAAAGAAACCCTTCTCCCTGTCCCGTATGAGGAAACACTCCTCTCCCCACGCTGGAATCCTGCACAGCACTTGGTTACACGATTCAGTCTGAGGTACAGTTTCTGCCACAGGAAAACACAAAATGCAAAAATCTTAAACATCTAACCATGAGCATGGCCTACTGCCATAAGGCTCAGGAGGTGTCACTGGTGTTTCTTAGCAGCAGCAAATCTAGGACTGCTTTTGCTGCACTGTCCACGGGGCCAAATGTCACAGTGGGAAGAGCAGAGCCCAGGTTAGCAAGCCAGCTATATAACGAGTCATCTGCAAGTAGATCTTCTCCAGTACTGAAGACCAAATAAATCCTTATTGTGGGCTGGACTCGATGGCCTCCAGACATCCCTTAAGAATAAAGAAACTATTGTGTGATTCTAATTACAACTTCTGTAGTATTAACAACACACACTGTAAACTTGATTAACTGCTACAACCCAGTAATAAAAACTGTACTAATAACCCAAGCCCAAACATCTTCCCCACTGTGATTTAAAGTTTCCAGGCTTATGGTGACAGCACAGAATAATTATTAAACCTGAGAAAATGTTAATATTAATTAGACAGTATTGAATTAAAAGATTAAAAGTTTAAAAGAATAGAAAAGTTAAATGAAAAATTAAAGCTGTCATTTCAGTATAAACTACAGTGAATCTAGCCACTGAGACTACAAAAAACTCTAAGCCCTTAGCCTTAGAGAGAACAAGAACATTCCTGGACTTCGGGGTTCTGCATCTAAGCCAGAAATCTTAGAATGCATCTGGAATGCTTCTCTTTTTGATATAGTTTCCTTCCCCCGGAGTACTGAGCATTTTATGAAAGGTTTTAATTTGTGACATTCCTTCCTTCACATACAGAATAAAGAATCAACCTCTATAATTAGAAAATTTCAGAACATCTCTGAATTCCTTCTGTTTGCAGGAACTAAACTTGCTAAAGATTTTTATATTTTTCTCTTACTGAAATCCGCCTAATCTATCTGAATGTCTCAATCTACCAGATGGGTAGATCTGAATAGTTAGGTACCAAGGATAATTTGTGGTATCAAAATGCTTATGAAACCAGAGATAGGTGTGATATAGTAACTGAACAAGGCCACGTGCACAAGTGCATGACAATGGTAAACAAGAAAGCCAGCATGGGAAGCTACAGATTTTATCTCAACCTGTCTCACAAAGGCTGAAGAAAAGTGAAACAGAGAGATGAGAAGGTAAGCTTTCCAGAATTGCTTTATCTCTGAGAAAATTGTTGTGCTAGGCAATAAGAAACACTTGTCTGTCCCAGTCTCAAGAAGATGAATGATTTAGGATAACTGAGATAGGATATAAGCTGTCGAGCTACAAGGGCACTGGACAACTTCCTTCTCAGGCCAGTATGGTAATTGAACCTGAGAGCATCCATGTGAACCAAATATATGGACAGTCACATCTTTTGGAGGTTGAACCCATACACTAAAAACTGATACATATTATTCTTTTCAATTCTTGTACAGGGTAAGGGATCTCGTCTGCCACATTCATATTCCAAGAATAACAGCTTTTACTAATCGGTTCCATTTAATCTCATACATTCATTAAAATCTCCTATTAATGGACAAAATATGACAAAAAAAAAAAGGTTTTAACAGACACCTACAGAATGGTATCATATAGATGACATCAAAATGCTAGGTACAGTACTACAGACACGAAGGAAGAATCTTGGTTTTTGTACAGTTTGCTCTGTTTACTCACTGTTCTAACCCATGTTTGACTTTAAAGCATGCTTTACATCGGTTCCCCTAAAAATTACAATCCCTGTCTGAAACTATTTCCATTCCTCTAGGTCAAAAATGGTAAAAGTGATTTTTTTAGCAATCCTTTTTCATTTCTGTTATAATAGAAAATACTTTGACATATCAAATCATGACAGTCTTTTATGTAAAACTTTATAGTGTGATCACTCAAAAGGGATATCTCATAAAATAATGAATGACAATGCAAATGGGTCACTTTTATGTCTCTCATTGTTTTATTGAGTAGTTACACCTTCTGTAGCTGGATTCTGAAAGAATAATAATCTTTTAAGAAAACAGTGAAGTTCAAGGTTACTGCAGAGATTCAGGACAATCCTGTGCCTGAATGAAGCTCGTTGAGCCAGCTGGTGGAAACGTCTCTGAAGACTCATCTGTACTGGTCTCCTGATTATAATGCTCATTTTATTTTTCAGAAAAACAGAGCATTGCATGAAGCTCCAGAAATTCAGCCCCTCTGTCTTATGTATAGCCTTCAGATTTATAGTGTGAACCTGCCCTGCTTTCCCGTGCTGTAAAAATTGGCCTTGGTGATAGAGTTCCAAAGATTCGGCTGTTCCCCAGGCAGGCTCCCTGTGCACACTCACTGCTGGTTGAGTTAATACTTTCTGGGCATGCAGCTAAGCCAAATAAATGCAAATATATTTTTGTGGAGGGACAATACAGCCATGTTCAAGGTGTGACAAGTCAAGTTTGGCACCAGGCACTACTTTAGCATTTCAACCTCAGTGAACACAAACTTCCCTTCCAGAGGAGCTGACATATGCCTAACCTAAGCACACACCAGTACCTGGGCTCATTAACCCAGGTTTAAGAGCAAATTCAGGAGGAAGCTGCTGTGACTGCCACTGCAGAGACCACTTGCTGCATGCTATATTCTAGTACTCTTTGCAAAAGTCCTCGATTATTCCTGCCAAAAATTATTTACACTTACGGTTATAAGTAAGTAGAACAGAACCTGGCTCCAGATAGGCATTTATGAGGTATTCATCACCTCATAAGAGGACATAATTGTATTACCTTGTGGGCAATTTCTCATATCTTTATTTTTCAAAACTAACTTAGGAACAAGTGCAATTGAAGCACTATTTTAAAAGAAGGGGGAAAAAAAAGGATAAATTCTGCAGGTGGGCATTTATGTCCTTTTTCTTGCAAATAATAAAATCTTTGTCATTCTAACCACCCTTTAAATCTAATAAAAATGGCAACATATGGCTGTTTACAGAGATCTAATTAGTCCATTTCCCTAAATATGTTTTTACACTCCAAAATATTAAAATTGAAATGCAAATTGTAGCATGCAGATGAGAATTAAGGAGAAATTATTTCTATCTAACTGCCTGAAGACAGCCAAATCCTCCTCCCATCTTTCACCCTCCCTTTCAGTTTAGCCGAAAGGTATATTGAATAAAGAGGATATTAATGTCAAACAACCCCCTTGTTTGCTTCTCAAGCCTTCTTTATGCATATATTTCATCATCAAAACATGAACTATCTACAACATCTGTAACAATGAGAGAGAATGAAAAAAAAAAATCCAACTGTTCACCTGATGAGGTCTGGAAGGCCTCCAATCCCACACAAGAAACTTCTTCCATGCACATTTATAACAATAAGATTAGCAACATTCAAATCCCTTACATATGGCTGGATATCTGCATGGAATACTGCCTGTGACCTTCCAAAGGACAGAAAACGCTGTTAAACCACTTAACAGTCTCCAATGGTCTGTTCCTCTGGTCTATAGCAATGGCTAACTCCAGATGTTTTGGAAAAAATTGTGGAAAGTGATAAAAGCGATTATGTATTTCTGCACAGCAGTGGGATATTTATTCATAACCACAGATGATGCTTGCCCTATGTTACAACATAATGTAGCAGACTATAAGTCCTACTTTAGCTAGTACAACTGCTGACAGCTTTTATTCATGCTGTTTAAATGACCAAACCCCTGTCTCATTGCAGAAGTGTGCTGCTTCTATATGAACTCAAGGTCTATTTCCCTAAAACTCAATAATATGCATTCTGAGAAATATCAAATTACCACGACAGAAGCACTGCTTCTTTTTCTTCTATATATAGAAAAAAAAAAAAGCTTACATGAAGCAATTAAAAACATCACTGAGATTAGCCATAGTAGTCAACACACTCTGTCACTAACCTATAAAAACAAATATCTATATTTGGGATAATGGAAGTCTCACAAGGCTAAAGAGGAGATTATTCAAGCTGAAGATGTTCCATTTTAAACAAAAAAGTAGTGAAATGGAATATACAAATGAACATGTATAACAAATGTAAGAATACAATCAGATTGAAATTACACACAGACACAAAGGCTACCTCCATGTTCCTGGCTTCTCTTCTGTTCGAAGAGAAATAGCTGCTGTCAAAGAGCGGTAATGAAGTCTCCAAGATTCATTGTTCTGGGAGATGTCAATACAGATATGGGCAGTGCCTCTAATGCTTTCAATTAACTTGTGTCCATCATGAGAATCACAGGATTGCTCAAGGTGCTGTTAATCTGGTTTATATGCAGATATAATGGATTTAATAATTAGATTCTTCCTACGCCTTCCAAATGGAGGTTAAAAGCTCTTTCACTTATTTGTCTAAAAGGTGATGTCTAATGAGCAATGACAGTAAGTTTCCAAAACTCTTTGAATATCCCAGCACCAGTTGATGGTTTGGAGAGAAGAAAAATTTTTTCCAAAGCTGTTTACGCATTTCCTCTAATGCCTGGATCTTCATAACTGCTTTATCAAGAAAGTAACTTGAGGAATTTTAGTTACATGTGGTATAATGTTAGGTAGACCGGGTACCAAGGAGGAAAAATCCTTTGTGGCAACAATTAAATGGTGTTCACTTAATGATCTTAAGGATCTCTTTCAACCTAAATAACTCTATGATTCTATGAAAATCAAAACCAGTGCAGATATTTGGAAACTCTCTCTGTTATCAGTCTACTCTTTCCCAGTTTTGAAAGTATGAGCTTAGGAAGGTGCACTTTGTATTACATTTCCATGACAAGAACAAACGAATCTGCAAGAAAGGACTGCCTTGCACCTTGACAGAGCATTGTCACTAGTGCCGTTGCCTAGAAATGAGATAAGGGATGTGAGGTAGAACGTCCCCAGTTGCTGCAGGGCTGCTCCAGTGACCTGGCTGTTGGACAGAAATGTGGCATATCTAACAAAATACAAGAAAGAGATTCCTGTGAAAAAGCAACAACAGACAGCCTCAACCAACTAGAAATATCTAGATTGATCTGTAATGAAAGCAGACACAACAACAGAAGTACAAACTAACAGAAATCACATTGGAAATATGCTGATGAAATTAATAATTAGATCTTGCATGTGTTTTTTTTTTTTTAAATAGCAGATAAAACATTTCTAAGGGGTACAGTCTCACCAACTTCAGCCTTGTCGATGGAGAAAAAAAAAGGGAAAACCTATTGTGGGTACCCAAAAGCATATTGTGAACCGGTGGCAGGGCTGATAGCGTAAATCCCAGTCATCTAATTCCTGCATTTATTCTATGGTCATTATACATCCAAGCTCCCTAGCCAGGATGTAAACCATCCTTTAAATGACACAAAAGGAAGGTCTCTATAAAAGAAACC
Organism: Oreocharis arfaki; assembly: GCA_013398015.1. NCBI lineage: Eukaryota > Metazoa > Chordata > Aves > Passeriformes > Paramythiidae > Oreocharis > Oreocharis arfaki. The sequence goes on along the minus strand of VZRR01009913.1, from coordinate 371,461 downwards.
ATATATTTTCTTAGATGATGAAAGATTTAAACAATTTCACAGACAAATTATGATAAAAGATTGCAAATGAAATCATGATCCTTATCTGAACTGTAATTTCCCTTAAATCATGAAACCAAATACCCTCTCAGAGGAGAAACTAATCAGTATAAAGATTCCTGATTGGTATGCAAATGCTGTTGGCTTCAGATACCAATAGAGAACTACTTTAAAGAGGTGTTTCCACTCAATAAGCATAAGTAATGAATATTCTGTTTTCCTTCTGCCTCTGCCCTCTGGTTCCTACTCTGGACTTGTTATCTACTTTTACTTCTTGATTTATCTAGGTGTGTGTGGGTTGCTTCTTATTGAATAGGGGGAAAAAAATGCACATATAGTTACCAGGAATGTTTTACTTCATCAAACTAAGTCTAGTCACGTTAGTAAAACACTCAGTTCTAGCTAGCTGGGGCTTTTTCTTATTTGGTTTCCTTTTGTCAACACATGACACTTTTAAATGTTGTAGAGAATTCTGTACTCTTGGGTACATGAAAACAAAAGAAATGTGAAGAAAATATAAATAATGATTCATTCAGCATGTATTGAAAAGAATAAGTTATGTCAATGAGGGATAAATTTGGATAATGCCTTTAATTTCATAAAGCTCTTGTTGTGACTTGACTCTATGTGCTGCATGCAGAAGGGTGAAACATTCACAGGACTGCCCATGCACCGCTTTACATCTTTGCCTTGAAGGACAGAGGTGAACGAAAATCAGTTTGAGCACTGCCTTCACTGTCTAAACAACTGAGCAAACCTTGAGTGCTACTTTGGCTTCCTTTCAAAATTCCAGGTGGCTCAGCTGAATAAACTCAGCTGTGTGTGGTGACAGGCTAAGCCTAATCTCTTTAGGAAACATCCTCACCACCGGCTCCTCTACCACACTGCATGCAGCGTGTTTAACCCCTGAGCGACACAACTCTGCCTACTACAGATGGATAATCTAGTCCTTCAAGGAGTTAACAATGCTCATCCAAAGTCTAAGTTCTTTCAAGCTATATGTATAGCTTCACGTAGCTGCGATGCACCTTTAATTTTATAAGGAATTTAATAATTCAACATACTTGGTGATGTACAATCCTAGAGACCAACAAATGTGCTTGACTAAATGATTTTAGAATGCATAAAGCAAAGTTACAAATAATGTAATCAAGGAATTTTGGCCACATGCATCCTCCAAAGATATTTTAAAATCCGTAAAAAGACAAAAACCAAAACCCAAGGATTTTAAGGAAATCCACACTCTTCATATTTCTGAGTAGCTTCAGCTTTACCACCCCTATACTGGTATCTATCCTTATTATAGGCTTTCATGCAAAATGCCAATGTACCATAAATTCTTCATAAATATCAAAACTGTAATTATATATGCTACATTCCTGAAAATTTGCTTTTATTTTGACATGAAAACACTATGCTATCAAACAGCCTTCACTCTATCCCCCTTTATCGTCCAGAGTGATAGGTATATGTTTAAAAAAATTAGCCAGCTGGAAAGACAGATTGATGGGGATTGAACTACCCATGAAGAGAAAATCATTTATTTTGAAGCCCTTTTTAGAAATAATACACCTGTTCAATTTGTTTGTCTTCTGTTAAAGAAAGCACACAGAAGAGTATAAGAGCAGTGTCATCATAACCCGCAGCTCAATGCCAAAGTAAAAAAGGATGCTAGATGAAGAGAATCACCTTTGACATTTCATCAAGAGTGCTGAGTCCAGATGAAAAATAATGCTGCTAATACCTTTTTCATTTTGCTATGAATACCCCAATAAAAACCTCCCTGGTTTATTTGCAGATAAACACTGCCACATTTTTTATGAGTGAGACTGATGGGTCTACAAGGTTAAGGCCATTTTTTTCAGTGATCTATAGTTTCAGGTGCTCTTTTTGTGCACTCAGGCTACAGCTCTCAATCAGATTCTTAAAATTACATTCAAAATAGCACTGTAGCACTGTGTATTATTCAACCAGAAACAGCAGTCTGCATCCCACTCACTAATTCTATGATGCAACTTATAATTTATATTTTAGAAATATATGTATAATATAAATAGGGAAATAAACTTCTACCAATACATTTTTTCATGCACACACAGAAGCATTAACAAAAAACATTATCATGAGATAACCAACTCAAACAACTGAAGAGGATTCAGAAAAAGAGTAGACACTTACATAGCACCTGGATTATGTTTAGATGGAGTATTTTCATCTACAGCTTATGCATATGCAAGATGAACTTCCTCCTTGGCAAGTCATTTCACTGCAATTCTTTTTATTATCTCAAAAGAGTTTGGTACTAGCCAAGGTTCCAGAACAGATACCAAATTTGATTATGTGGTCTGTTTTCAAGGAATTAATTTCTCACTGAAAGACATAACGTGGCTGTTGGAAATTACTCCAAGATCTCACTGAATGATCATAGGTGGTGAGAGCTGAGACCAGAGTTCGAAGATGTCACAGAAGAGTTTGTGCTTCAAGGCCATTGTCCAAAAAGAGTTTCATGTCCCTCTAACTTGCTTATCCTTCCCATATGGAAATGAAATCCTAATTATCAGTGCATGCAAAGAAAGAGCCACAGAATCAACAAGTTGTTATGCCCTGGAAATCCAGTTATGAGCAGATACCTCTACCAGAAAATATGCTCAGATGAGTTAATTGGTCTCTTTTCCTGATGCAGCTGATTAAAACAGGGTCTGGATTCAATCTGTCCTTCCTCCAGATGTCCCTATCAACTGCTATAAAAGTATTTTTTGTCTCTGAGGATTGCACTCAAAATGTACTCATTGAAGAATATCTAAGAGGAGACTTGGACAAAGTCTCAGTCAGCCTTGACTTGAATTGGGGACTCTTAGATTCTTCTTTTCAGAAGCCTTTTCAGAAGCTTTCCTATGAAGCAGTAGCATACTCAGCAAAAGGAAATGTATCTGGTAGAAAACCAGCTCTCCTTGTTACGAATCTTTTGATGTTGAAACATTCCCTTCCAGCTTTTGTTTGTTACAACTTCTAAGTAGGAAAGAGCAAGATGAAGACAAAACTGTGTAATTACATAGAGTCAATGACAGATGTTGCAAATTGTGGTAGAAGCAAAAGAAATAAAAGATTAATGGCAATTACAGTAATATCAGAAATAATAGCAATCAAGTCAGGTAAGCCAGGCAACTAGAGCAGCAACAAGGAAAAAAGAGAGTCACAATTAACTTAGGAGTTTCTTCTCTTCTCTCCAAACAGATGTTCAAGAAACAACAATTTAACCTCCAAGCATTTGAATCAAAGTGTGGTATTAGTAACAATTCATGAATATTATTTAACCAAAGCAAATTATGCAAAGAAGGAATTATGCAAACCTGAAGTAATTTGTTGGGACTAGATGCCCTAGTCAGGAGCTACACTACTCTTCTTCATCAGAAATCTTTTCCATCTGTTTTATTTTTATGTAACTTCTTACCTCAATGTCACTACTACGGAAAAGTAAAGCCTGGCTCAAAAAGGCAAAATAACCAACATAGTTTATGAATGACATGTTCAAGCATTCCTTGCACTAAGTTGAAAATAAAAATGAAAAATTAAATTAAATAACTCAATGTACCAAGGTGAAAAGATATTGATGTTACATGTTGGGAGAGGTGGTTCCATGTGAGTTCTGTCTATTCATTCACCAACACCCCCCTATTTTTTAATTTAACATCTTCCTAATTGTTCAGTGTTCAGTTGTCAAAATCTGTTCTGTTTTCATTGAACTCTCTATCCTCAGCAGTATCTTCTCTTAAGATGAGACAGCTGTAAGTACTTGCACTCTCCTTTTTGCCTCTCCTTAGGGCAAGTATATGAGGGTAGAATTATCTCAGTATATTTAAGGATTCACACTCTACTGATAACAATAGTTAATTAGTGGGGTTGCCAAAAACAAAGAAATGAAAAAGGACAAATGAAGTCAACAATAATTAAGGCAGAATATAATTAGAGTACTAATTAGAATAGTTTTCCAGTAGGAATGGATAATTTAAATATGAACAAAACACAATAATGAAAGACTCTACTGCCTCAACATCTCTTTTACTTTCCAGTACTCTGAGAATAGAACTGACAACATCACAAGATTTTTTTCCTATCTATAATTCCAAGTATTTTTTTGTATTTTTATGATTTATTTGAAGAATGTTCTTTCATGACATTACCAATCTTCCTTTCAGCTTAAATCCCAGGACTAATGCTTTCCAAAACAGAAAGGGTGTTGTTTTTTAAAATTTATCCTTGAGAGTGTCGTAAGACATAACTGAAAGCCAAGTAATTTATTAGATCCCCCATTAAATTACTTCTTAATTAATTTACCAGAATATTTGTACACTTCTTAGTTTTAGTGAATATTTCTAGGGCAACAATAGAAAATGATATAGAACATCTATTTGCATAAAGGAATAAGTCAAGGCTACTTTGAATAACTCTGATATCTTGCATTTTCACCCTCCCCCAAAATCTGCATATTGTGCTACTATAAACTTTGTGTCTTCTGAGTGAAATCAATTAAAGATGTTACATAAAGATATGGTATTGTTTTCACAATCAGTATGGAGATACCTTCAGTCTTCCCACAGAATGCAGGTAATTAAGCAATTGAAAAGCTGAAATTCAGGTATTTTCAGAAATTTTTCTGCCTGAGATATTTTATTCTCATGATCAACCAAAAAAAGTAACTAAAGTCTGTTCTTCAATATAACATATGTAAGAAGAAAAGAATATAAAGAAATACACAACCACCATAAGTAATCTAAATGGAAAAGCTGCAAAAACATTGATCTGAGAACCAACAAAATATTCAGTGAATTTTTGAATGCATGCAAACTGGACAAAAATATCTATCTCGAGATTAGCAGATTTTTAAAATTAGGCTGAAAACAGAAGAACAAGCTATCTTGCTTGATCTTGAGATCAACAAAAAACCCCTATCCTAAACCAGAAAGCCTTTGGCAGAATCTTGTATGTCCTCACAACATAGAAAACTAAATAATTCTGCAAATTTAATCTATAACTGTTTTAAGACAGTTTTACTTACCGAATTGCCCATATGAAAAATGGAAATGCACCCTCTAATTACGACGACAGAAGAACTGAAATTCTACTGTATGTGTTTAATTGAAGCAGAAGATTCATCTGAAGATAATTTTTTTCAAAATTCATAATGACGGCATTAGCGTTATTAAAAATGAAAATTAATTGAGAATGTTATTTTTGGTAAGATTATGGGGTTGACTAATAATCTCTAATTATTTTCTGGGTAATGCTCTGCTGCAGTTGTGGCTGTTGCTCTTCATATATTCTTCAGCTGTGTGTTTGGTTTTGACCAACTGCTATTTCCCATCTCCAACAATTCAGTATTTGCCTGAATACAAAATCAGACAAATCAGTCTTCTGATGGCAAACACCTTCTGGGCAGGTAAAGACTATGCCTAGTGAAGTAAAGGGAAAGAAAAAAAAAATGCAAAGGAAATCACTTCTGATCCCCTTCAAGCAGACCAACGCCCAGCCACTCTCCAAGCAACAGTTAACTTGGAAGTAATTTCTTCCTCTCCTCCAGAGTTTTTATGCATTAAGCTTTATGGTATGGAATATGCCCTCAGTCATGTATATAAGTACCTGAAGGGGGGGCATAAAGAAGAGACAGCCAGGCTCTTTCCAGTGGTGCCCAGTGGCACAGGACCAGAGGCAATGGGCACACACTAAAACAGGAGGTTCCTCCTCAACATCAAGAAATGCTGTTTCACTGTGCGGATGACTGAGCACTGGCAGAGGTTGCCCAGGGAGACTGGGGAGTCTCTCACCTTGGAGACTTCCAAAAAGCCACCTAGAAATTGCCCCAAGCAACCAGTTCCTTACCTGAGCAGGTGGTTTGGACCAGGTGACCTCCAGAGGTCCCTTCCAACCCTTTTGTGATTCTGTAAATCCATGAATATTTACTTTTTCCCATCATATTTTTTTCTTGGTTTCAATCCCTGAATCGATATTTTTTTGAATGCACCTTAAAAACATAATCCCCTAAACCTGCAGTGCTAATAGAAAGCATAATTTTGTTTCTAAGCACTGTCACGTGTATCACGGTTTCTTTTCTTTGTGCAGCATGTCTTTTTCTTTTCCAAAGAAATGCTGAACACCATTCTGCCAATGTGTACTGATCTGAGGCAATGATATTGCTCACTGATCATCGCTTCACTTGGTATTTCATATCCCCCCGTAATTCTCCCATAAATTACCTGAGGATGTGCTCTATGTTAATGCACACTTCAGTAGCAACCAAGCATTTGCACAAACCCATATAAAGAGCATCGTACCAGTGCTTTTCATACTATCATTAACATAAATTTCAACCTTCCTAATATCGGTTCTTATTTACAGCTGACAGGATGGAGGAATTAGCTATGTGTAGAGTCATTCCTGATGTAAATCTCCATATTTAATACTGTTTAACAAACATTTTCCAGGCACAGTATGCTGACCTGTGGCTCTGGGCCAGCAGCAGACTCAGACAACAAACTAGAAACATACTATAAAGTCAGTTGGAAGGAAAAACACTGTAACACAAATACTGAAATATCTGTAATGTGAAAGAATCATTCTGACTATCATACACTTAATACTGTACTGACCAGATTGATCTATATTACCTCTTGTTTATAGAAATATTCTCCTAAACCCACCAAACATGAGAGCAAGTAAAATTACTGATTTCCTTTCATCCCTATTACATATACTAGGATATGATATCACTTCAATTTCCATATTTGAAAAATAAGTTGCAAACAGAATTTAGTTCCTGGTCCTTAAAAGTCAATCAAGCCACCATGAGAGTTGATGAAAAGACAATTAATCGGCAAATAAACAAGATCTGTACTTTGTTACTTAGTGCAAAAAGACAGAATGTTATCAAATTACAGCGATACTTCTGGATGACTGCAGGATGAGGGTGGTTGTGTTTGTGCAATACTGGAAATCATTTTCCTCTGAAATGTAGTACAATTCAGTATGACTTATTGACAGAAACATCCTGTATAAATCATATAATAAAATATAACTGTAGTAATTCCACTTGGCAAATAACTTAATAAAAATAAATGACAATAAAAATTGCTGTATTCTTTAATAATTCTGATAAATGTTGTCCATCTTACAAATAAATACAAATCAAGTAGAAACTTTGCAAATGCACTAACTCAGCACAAGTCCAACCACTGCCAATATAATGCAACTTAGAACAAATCAATTTTGGTGTCAAAACATCTTTCCCTTCTGAAAACATGGCTTTTAGCTAAAGAAACTGTTCATTGTCAAACTCAGCACACTGTTTAGACCAAAAACAACTGAAGGAAGAAAAGAACCCATAAAAACTGAATTACTGTTCTATATTTTCAAAACAATAATTCAGTTATTAATTTATATTGATTAGTTGTAAAATGTGAAACATATAATAACTTGACCTGAAGAAGCTGATCTTTTAAAACTAGATTTTTAAAAATATTTGTTTTGTTTTTCTTATTCTCCCCAACATTCAGCCAAGCAAAAATAAATTGTTCACACAAACCTATATCAGCTGTTGTAGGAGGCTGTTGGCCTGATAGGTGCCAGGTGATGATCATATTACATTCAGCATATGATCAGGATGAAGTAGACTGAGACTTTCAATTCATTTTATCTGGATAGCTGAGCAGCCACACAGTAAAAACACTTTTCCAGCACTACTGCTTTGCATGAGACCCAAAGAGGTCGGACCTGATTGTAGAACTCTGCATTTCTATATTTTCAAAATTTTCTATGCTTCCTAGTTTTCAATTAATAAAACCAGTTGTAATGCAAACCTTTCAGCTGCTTTATGTTCTTCAGTAACAGGTTTTGTATTTAAATTAGAGTTTATACTTAAATTGATCAGATGTACTTGGTTGAATCCTCTAAGAAGACTCTCAGAAAGGAACTTCTTGGATTGTGCTTTTTTAGCTTTTATTTAGATAATTTCATATCAGAGAGTGGAAAGTGTACTGACTTGGAGAGCTTACGAAGAGATTTTTTTTTGTGCATTCCCAAAAGGAGAACTCAAGAGTTGATAGCTATTTAAGGGGCTAGTTCAATTTCAAAGCCACTTTATATTAGGATATATTTCTACAAGTTCTATGTTCATCAAAGCAAACATGGATTTAATGTACCATAGAAATCCTGTGATGTTTTGTATGAAATTGGAAAGCACTTAGTTCTAAAATGCTTTTGAAGGGAAGCAACAGCAGCTATTTTTTGCCTCACAGTCCAAGACATGTCCAGACACTCAAAGCCATTTTGTTATTTTTTGACCTACAACTTGCTCTGCATTTTCAAAAGGCTTCATTTTTAAAACACAGCAAATCCTGTTAAAGTTACTCAGAACCTGAAAGCAGCTTGTGTGGCAAATTGAATTTTCATTATTCTACTGATCTCAAGGAACTAGATGTGATTTTATTCAACTTAGAACTTTGAAGTACTGTCAAATTTTTCCAGTTGCATAAAGCTATTTAACCATTTCTAATATTCCACATTTTTATTATTCTGCACCACCTCTGCACTTTCTACAGTCCTTCCATGCCACTCTTATCTTAATTTCCCCAAGCCAAGGTAATATTAGCACAATCGTTTCCATTAAACTAACTTCAATTTGAGAATAAAGAAAATTAGGTCAACAATGATTCCTTCAGTATATTTTCATTGGCTTCCATAAATCTTTTGTCTACTATATGCACAATGATTTGGATTCTCCATCATCTCCTAAAAATTGCACTGTTTCCCTCCTCCCAAGCAGCTTTCAAATTCCACAATCTCTCTACAGTACTACTGATACATAATTTCTATATCTCCACCTACTAAATTATGATCTTCTTTCACTGCCCCCAGTATCCTTTAAACCCTTGCCCATCTTCTACAGAAGAATCTGAAAACAATTTGAAGGAGAGCAACGCAGACAGAAAGAATCAGCATCCCAAAACAAATTTTCATTGGTTGAAAAGTGATCAGTGGAAGCAATAAACCTTCTGCACTTATTAATAAGAATTATTCAGTTATAAAGCAGGAATTAGAGGAAGAAAAAAGGAATCCAAAGCATGAAAGAAAGGACACAGAGGCAAAAAGGGCAGGAAAATTAAAAATGTAAAAATTAATTAAAGCAATTGTTTTCCTTAGTATTGAATCTATACATTAATACAGTTTTTACTTTTTTCTTTACAAACTTACTATTAAAATGCTCAACTACAGTTGAAAATTTAGATTGTATATTGTGAATATTTTGAATCTTCCTGACCTTCTGAAATTGCCTGTTTTGAAAAAGTGATAACTCAGAAATATTTGAACACGTTTTACTACCAAAATAGATAAATAAAACATATTGCATTCTGATCTCTTTGCAAATTCTAATAATAGTAAAATTTATAAATAAAATAGAGTACCAAGCTATGAGGGATAAAACATGAAATAAATTTATTAGGTTAAGTTTATACAAAGAACATCACACAGTATGGCAATAGAAAAATAATTTCCCTTCAATATTAAAATGATCTATTTTCGTAAATATCTATATTTCAGTAAAACTCAATCACCAGAAATAAACAGTAATTTGTGGTGTTGATAATCCCAGGATTTAATCTGCATTTAAATTTGACCTTTTTGTTGTAGGTTATGTTTTTTATATTATAGATAAATTACAGACATTAGAATTTCTTCATTAATATAGGAGGAATATTGGGAGGTTCCTGCTTTGAATTTATTATGAAATTCCTAATCACAGACTCTGGCCAATTATTGTATATTACTGTAGCCCTATGCAAAAACACGCAGGTTTAGGTATCCCCTTCTGGCAATCATTGACAATACCAAGTTTGTTACGTTATTTTCAGAATTTTGTCACATCATTTTTGTATAAGAAAATACTCAACAGAACAGAGTCCTACTTTTTCTAGAATGACAGTAATCTCAGTTATTACTATTTCTTAAGTTTCTCTTTAAATAACGAAAAATCCCCTAAAGTGGATTATTTAAAAGCCAGATAGATAAAGAAGACAGAAAAAGTTGCTTACTGTAACTCCCCTTCAACTTCATGAAACTTCTTATTAATTACAGATTTTGCTCTTTGATAAAGATCTAAGAAAGCTATTACTCGCCGTCTTAGATAAATTATTTTACTAGGAAGGCACTCTCAAGATGTTCTGTGACTTGCAAACACGGTATTCCCTTAGTTTGCAGGATTGCAAGTGATTTAATAAAAGCTTCAGCAAAGTGAAATATATTCTTCCTCCAAGAATCATGCAAAGCCACATGCATATGAGAGAGAGAATGCACTCATGTATGCCATTTTCTGTCTGCCAAACTTGTTGCACAATGCAGAGATCTGTGGCTTTAGAGAGGGCTTGTACTACCCTTCAGTAGTTCTGAATAGAGCTAAGAGCTCCTAGTGTCCTCATTCGGTACTCGTTCCAGGCCATGCAAGTCCCAGAACTCCCGACTGCAAAGGAAGGGTATTTTCTGGAGTGCTTTGCCACTTTGGTCCTTCTCCAATTCCCATGAGAGAATCTATCATAACTGTTATGCCTGCCTGCTTACCAATGCCCATCCATTTGCCTTGGAAGGATATCCAGACTGGCAGGAAACAGGGTGTTCAGGTTACTCAGGGCATATCCAGGCTGTATTTGGAGAACAAGGCTCTGAGAAGCAATGCAAATATTCCTAGCCCTAAGTGTTACTCTCCCTGAGTTCACAGAGAGATTAAACCTAGTGCCATATGCCTGATATTTGAGAATTCCTTTTATTTGAAATCAAATTATTTTATGAATCAAAACACTTTTTAAAATTAACAAGAAATCAGGGAGACTTATAAACATGAAAAATGAGAACTTGAAGATGCCACTAACTTTACTGATGAAATACAGAGGCATTGGGAATAAAATAGCAGCAAGAAGAGGCTCACCACCCTACTCTAGTGAATTGTTGTTAATAATCAGTCTTAATACAGGAGATAGGATTTCAGTGAGGTCCGTGTTGCTCCCATTAGTGTTGAAGTGTAATTAATCTGAGAGAAATCTCAAAGAATATCCTGAAGTAGGAGAGAAATAATTTTAAAATTTGTTTTGATCCTGCTCAACTTATTTATTCATGATTTTGTTAGCAAGAAAGCATTGTTATTTTTTCAGGCATTGACAAAGATGAGAAGCTATTCTATTATACTCTCTAAGTCATAACTCCCAGCAAGGATTACAATGTTTAGGAGACAGAGAAAAATGATCCTTTACACTGAATTGAGAGGAAATGTTTTGTGTGCTTGTTCTTAAAATATAGACAGTGAATTCTTGATGAATAGGTATATAATGAAAGGATTACTGAAGATAGCATGACATTCAAAAAAACTATCGAAATTTTTTCTCTTTCTCTGAGCATTTATTCATATAGTTGCACTACCTTGAATTAAGTTAAATCTTGACAATAGTAATACTATAAATATTGAAATTGCTTATTATTTTTCTTGTGCTCACCGGAATCCATACAGGATACAAAACACAGTCAGCTCACAGAGGATGCCAAGTGACTTGACATAAAGGGCAAGTGGATTACCTTTCTTTTGTCCAGATCCTACTGTACAATACAAAAGGTGCATGTGAGTCTAAAGAAAAGTAGACATTGACATTGGGATGCTGCATGTAAACCTGGCTCAATTACCTATGTACTTTTCATTGAAATATATGGGTATACTCAGTTGCTCCACCTTGAAAATGAGCCAAGTGGATGTTAGGAAGTAGTTCTGTGGGTAAAACCTTAATTTTTATCAGAAGAAACGTCTAATAAGGCATTTGGCAGACTTTCATTAGCTTTCATTACCACTCATTATCCTTTTTTTACTATTTCTGCATTCACAAAATCTTGCTGGTGTTACAGATTTCTTGTACTGGAACTTGATTGCAAACAACAGAGTTCGCCACCAGGCCACAAATCAAGGTCCAGGATTAACCAGAGCAAGGGCCAAGATGTTTGGTTCAGTGAGAGTAGTTTGCTCTTTGCTTAGCATGATAAACTTCGATCTGCATTAAGCACTAAGTTGTCGCCAGCAGTCCTCTCAATTCCTCAGTAGTGCTACATCCCAAGACACTTTGCACATAAAATTTTAAACAAACAAGACTAAATCCAATCAAACCAAAAATCTCTAACATTTGGAGATTTTGTTACTTTTACATCTGTGTGTGACAAAATTGGCATAGGGTCACAGAGCATCATTACAGATAAATTATCTTGTATGTCTGACTCTTTTTTTTTTTTTTGTCCTGTTTGCAATTTCAGGTTTTCCAAAAATGAAATTGGTTCAGTATCTCTTCCAAACATTCTTGCTACTTGACACAGTTCTTTGCAAAAAAAACCAAGATCATAAAAACACAGTCCATGCCATAGGGGACAGATGATTAAAAAGAAAAGAAGCTTTGATCTCTTACTCCTGTGTTATTCAACAGTAATACCACTGTAAATACTATTAAGATTTTACAAAAACATATATGAAATCAGATTATGTCACAAATATCAGAGGTAGAGACAGAAAAAACCATCAAAAAGGAAGAAGCAAACTGAAAAGGAAAATGTTAAAAGAAATTTTGAGATTGGCCAATGCTAGCAGAAAGCAGAATACTTAAGGTGATGGAAGAAGAGATTCTGTTAAATGATACATGGTGTTCCAAAACACAAATATTTTTGTGAATACAATTTAATCCTGATACAATACACTCCTTATAGCCATGAATCTATGCAAGTGCTACATAATTTTGAAAACAGGTTGACAGATCTTGAATACATCTTGAATTTATGAATTAGTAAGATCTATTCTGTAAGTAATATGTATTTAATTATATATTTGTAGTTTAAACAAAACATCATTGCTGTTGTAGTGACAATGCACAGGATCTTAAAAGGCTGCATGTGAACCTCCACTCTTAGTTACAGAGCATATGTTTGCTTTACAGGGTCCATGTTGACTACTAAAACATTCCAGAAATTTCTGCAAAGCGGTATCAGGGTACACTTACAATGGAAATGAGTAATACAGGTCCTTTCTATGGTAGCTGAGACAGCAGCATGAAATAATTTGCTGCTGCTTTCTGAAACTGATTATACTTCAGCAGCTAAATTGCTAACTGCTTCCAAAGCTTCTTCTGCTGCTTTTGAGAAGCTGGACTGCATTTCAATCTTTTTCGTCGTATTAGCAGCTCTATCTTTACCATTGTACTGGATAACAAATACCCAGATTTAAAGCTTGGTTTCCGCCAGTAGAAATGGTAAGCATCCTTTCATCTTTTTTTTTGAAAATCTGTAGATCCACTTTTCCAGAAAATATGGTTATTGATTTTTTAAATCAACAAACCCCATAAATCAAATGAAGTATCCTTCCCACTCCTTATTCTAAGAATCTTAGGAAGTGATCATGAATCATTTTTGCTGGCAACACAAATTTCTTGAAAACAGAATTTACTGTTCATATGTCTTTTCAGTAAAGTGTCTATCTTATGGAAAATCAGAGGATAATTAAGCTTTTCTGTCTTCTCACATTGAGTAATGTCACATAAAAAAATTTCAAAATACGTATTGGAAAAGGATCTTGTTGAAGTTATTCCTTCTAAAAAGAGGTGATCAACACCTGGGAGTCATCTCCTTCTATATAAATACCTATATGGTTATAGACCTCCACACAGAACCCTGCAGGTACCTATGGCACAAGCCACAGGCACATACAGGCACAAAAGTTCAAGGAGGCAGTGGACTCTCCTCCTCCAGATTATAATGGCACTGACGCTATGGGGCCCTGATTTTGTAATAGGTTGTACTTTTTTGCATACTCCCTTTAACCTTTAGTAAACCCTATGCTGTCCTCATGTACACTCAGGCAATGTTGGCACTGTTTCATCATTCACAAACATACGCAGACAGTCTGAAATCACTGGAGAGGATTCATGGAACGAACGGGATACATTACAAAGAAAACATGGAGAAGTAGAGAAAACGCATGCGGAATTATTCACAAGGTGAAAAGGGAAAGTGTTTCAGGCACTCTTTTCCAGAGACAACCCCAAAAAAAATTTTAATAGACTGACTTGATAAATAACATCAAGGATGAATACATAAAAAAGTACAGTAATAAAAATACTCCAACATACTCCTTGAAAGAGATGTATCTGGGGCAGTTCATACCTCAAATAGTCACGCATACACTAATAATCACACCATATCCATGCTGCATATTCTGTTCATATGCATTCTTCTGTGTTCCAGAGGCTTATCTGAACTCACTAGGAAAAGCCTGTATGATATCAGGAGTGGGATCTGGCACCATTACTGACAACAAAAACCAATTCTTACAAAGCAGTTCCAGACATTAACTGACAACTGTTTAAAGAGGTTCCTGAGAAGTAGAAAACCTTCCAAATACACAAGTTATAGCTCAATGTCCCACGCTATCAGGTTAGAATGTAGGAAAGCCTGACTCCAACCTCCAGATAGAGGGTAAAAGCCTCAGCCTCAAGAAATCAAACAGTACTACCTCATCCACGAAAACAGGGCAGGCAATGTTTCAATAACAGTTGAACTCTGGTCATCTTATGAAGCAAAACACAAGGCAAATAATGAAAAAAAGACCAAGAGAAGGCCATAACACAATAGGGAATGGAGCTCTGCTGTATGCACTGTAAAATGCCATTTTAACTGTGTTAAATTATAGCTGGATTATTCATACAGTTCTTTCTGATACATTCATCTCAGGAGTGGTAGTGAAGAAAGACACTGGGTATTTTTACTGCATATTTGCATAGGAAAAATATGCTCAGGGTAATGCAAATGCATTTAGGATATGGGTGAGGAGAAAATCATGACAAGACATGCAATGATACACCACCCAGATTCACTTTGTCGGAGAAATTAATAAACTAATCTGTTCTGGTTATTCACCAGGAAATATAACTTTTCCCCAGAACAACCTGGGTTTGTGAAGAAGCAATGTCTATGATTATTTCAGTGAAAACATTAACCATGAACGGTTTTAAACAGCTTTTATAAAACATGATACAATACAAGCAGTGGGAAAACTATTGCCTTCCTCTGACTTTACTTCAAGAAATAAAAATAATGAATCTTTTCCCATAATAGGTAGATCACATTCACACAGAGAGAGGGTATGAGAAACAATTGCTTTAGAACATTCTCCTAGAATTGCAAAGTTAAAACTCAGATGCATGACTATTTCATAAAAAGGCATAGCAAAAAAACTAGAGTTCACAGCACTGCAGTTACAATTTCCGTAGAAGATTTCTAATATTCACAAAGCTCTTATCAGCTACTATTATTTCTAACAAATACCAAAGCAACATGTACCCTTTTTCACTATAGTGATACTGGATTAAGTCTAATTCCTACACAACAGAAATGAAAACTTGGAAAATAAGCAGAAATAGCTAAAAGAGGGATTAAGGGAAATTAGGAGAGTCAGTGATTACAGTATCAAAAAACCTCAAATTGGTAAGAGACAAGCAAAGTTGCTTGTCTCAAAGATGAGAGAAGGGTGTATTAACAACTGGCTTGAGAAAACGACCTCAAGATAACCATTTATCTGTCTAGCATTTACCTAAGAGACTGACGTGTATTTCATGAGAAACATCTAGCAGATGAATTATTTTCTGCTTCCTTTGTATGGCAACATAATGATGACTAAAGGAAAAAGAAATCCCCAAAAGCTAATGGTTCCCACTTCTAGGACACGAGCATGTAGATCAGAGTAGAGTAAGGTTATTATTCTTGCTATGCTTGGGCTTTAAAAATCACTAGAAGTTGAAAGCAGCTCTTTTACAACATTAAGAAGAAGGGGTCAGTCAATACTACTAAGGCTGGACAAGATACATGACAGCTCAGGGGCATGTTTTCTGGCAGAACTTTGAAAACAGAATGATGAAGCCTGAACAAGTTTTGGAGAGACTTTCATTCATCACTGTAGTAATGCAGAAATACCATTCCTCCCTCAGATTCCTTTTCAAAAACTCTTGTTAAGCAGGAATCATATCTGCAACTAGCACTCTAGATCAGCTAATGGGTAGCGCTGGGAAAGTTCATAAGTTCATTAAGTTCTGATTTGGATGGGTATTGAGGAAAAATAGCATGTTGCAATTCTAAACTTTGTTTTTATCTCAGTCTAAGCATAAATCTTACTTCCTACTGGTATTGTGATTGCTTTATTGTAACAGAAACAACCAAACATCAAATTAAGTTTTGTATTTCACCTGTTTAGCTCCTTAATTCATGAAGCTGTTGTCTCATTTCCTCCAGAGACAAGCAGGCATGAAACAGTAATTCATGTACTGCAGTAACTCTGCTATATGTTTTTCATATGCTGCCTGCAGGCACAGTGAATAGGAATAAAAATTGGAACACAGCACTGACAGATCTTGCTCTGTTCTCCGTATCTACGCTTTTAGCTCCAGCTCTCTGATTGTTTGTTACAGTTCCTATAGCTCTGGCAAATGACAGACAGAGATACTGTTAATGCAGCAGCTCTTCTCCCTTCAGGGTCTCATTCCCAGTGTAAAAGGAAGAATGGCAGAATCAGCATGCTTTTCCCTCCCCTTTTTGTAGGCAAAGATCAGTGGCCCATGGAAAATTTCATACCAAGAAAGTCACAAGTGGGTATTATTAGGAACTCCCAGGAAAAGAGTGGATGAAGATGTACAATTTTATTAACTAAAATTTTGCATTCTATGAGTATATTGTATCACTGTTCTCTGTATAATATTGTTTCTTACAGCAAAGAAGGGAAGCTTCTTTCTATAAGAGCAAATTGATACTATATATTGCATTGCCTCTTTCCCCCTTGTTAACCAGCGGGCACAAAAGTACTTTCTTCTGTCCCCAAGTTCCTGTTTGCAAAAAAGGCAAACATCCTATCACCTCCCATATCAACTGGAAAGTATATGGCCATTGAGAACCCAGGAAACAGACAGCTTCCTGCACGTCCTCAGTACTAAACATATTATTATCCCCTCAAAATGGAAGTTTCCAAGGAAACAGGCAGAAAAGAGGATATGAGAAATGTAATTGTAAAAGAAAAAAACAAACCCAAAAATCTGCCTTTTTTTTTTGAAATGTACATATATATGTACATTGTTATCAGGCTGCAATTATGATCTATGGGTTTACTATTTCATTCATTTATTAACTACCATAGTTACTTGAATTGCCAAGATTAAGCCTCTATCATGATAATAATTGGATATTCGCAAAGGAATTACTATTCTAAAAGTAACATATCTAAATAGACAATAAGAAGCATCAATCTCATGCTGATAAAAAAAATAAAAACTGCTACAGTCAGAGAAAATCTGCATCAGAGTCAGGAGCATAAAGGCTGTGAGACAACTGCAGCCACTGCAGGATCCCTGCTTGAAACCAGTTTCCTCAGAAATTTACAGTGTACCCATAGTTTTACTGTTTTTTGTGATAACATGGTGTATTTTCAGCAGAGGCGTCTGGTTTTGCACTTTCTTTAGAAAGCCACCAAGCTATCTTGACTAATTTTGTTTTTTGGATAATCTTTAGTTAAGGCTTTGAAACAGACCCGTAGGTTTGAACATAATTTATAACATATTGGGCTGCAAGCTCAAAACAAAATTAAAAAAAAAAAAAAGCCAAAAGAGAAAAGACAGAAAATTGCATTTCCAGAGAGTCTTTGCTGATTACTAGACAAGGACTCTTCATTCAGCTTTGAGCAGATAATTGAACCAGACGACCTTCTGCAGTATCTTCAAACCTGAATTATCCTATAGCTTTATGAGATTTCTAGGTATGTTTTCAGAAGTCACTTATGACTTAATTTACATTAAACTTCTTATTGCTATCTTCCCTCAGACTAAGTAGAAAGGCAGTGGCATTATTACCTGTGAAATCACTCCCAATCCCTATTGTCAGCAATTATTTTAAACTGTTTGCTGGGATGTACATGTTATTTTGCTTGAATGAAAGCCCATTATTAAAAAAAAAAAAAGACATGGACATGAAGCAATAAAGCTTTTAAGTCTAAAACTCATATCAGAAGAATGAGAATTCTTAGTCTGTACAGACTAATTTTCATATATCCCTCTGAAATCACACGACAATGAGAATCCTTTGAGTGCTGTGCCTGCAGCCAAAAAAAACCCCCACAACAAACCACAGGTTTATTGATATGAAGGCTTTCCTCAAATGCAGAATTTTGATGTTGTTTCTGTTTCACACCAAAAATGTTATTTAAGCTATTATTAGCAGCAGAATCAGTGGAATTGTATATGTCTCTACCTATGTGTATGGGAAACACACAGCTATAAGCAGCAAAAGCTATAGTCCACTTATGGCTAGTTAATTACCTGTCATTCATAGATCAATAAACAACTTGAGTCCTGATTTGTTTAAATATCCTGAGAAATTTCTCCTTGATAAGGGGCCGTGTTGTAAAGTGAGAGGATTCCCAAGAGACAAAAAGCGAAAAAGTTGAAGTACTTAAATATCTTCTTCGTTTTCTCAGTTGTCTTTGATGCACTTTAAAACAAAAGGGCCTTTCTGTACTAACTGGTTATCTAAACATCTGAAAGATGTATATGCAAAAGTTCCAGCCTAGGAAATCACCTAAGGCCAAGGCCACAAATGCTATCCCAATCTCATGAAGCTCACAGAGGTTTTACTACTGGCTGCAATACCGCCAGGTTCTCACTTCCTGAGGAATACAAAATCTTTTTTTTCCTCATTTCTTTGTGTGGGAACCATACTGCAATGATTTATATGCAAAGCTCAGGGGTGGAAGATGCCACATGAGTGCTTCGAGCTGTGCTGTGAGACGAATAGGGTGTCATAATATATTCACCAAATATGGCAATCCTCCAAAACAGAGAAAGGTATGAAAAATTAGTTCCTTAGTTTAGAAACCATACACTGAAGCCAAGAACACATAGAAAGAAAATGTATTGGCCTCTTTCCCACTAACACACAAATCACTGTGGTTCTATGTGTACAAACCATTACAGGTGTTAGGCAAACACTGCAGTGTGATTTTTTGTTACTGTCTAGGTTAAAACAAACTTTGTTGCTTCTTTCTCTCACTTAAAGGGAAAAAAAAAAACCACCCACATTATAGAACATCTGTGGAAACTCACTTTCCAGACCAAAAAAAATGGTTTATAAAGAATTTCTAAGAGAAATTATTTTTCCATTTAAAATGTGAAAACATGAAGAAGATACCTGCAAAATATGCTCAAAATTTTCTAAGAACCTTAAAAATGCAAATATCTGGAACTGCTTGTTTCTTGAAAAAAAAACCAAAACAGCGAGTTATTATTTTGTATGCTGCTTAATTGTCCTTTAAATCAAGAAGCTAGGGTAAACACCTGCAATTACAGTATATATTTATTTTATTATCATATAAAATATATTAACAAGTAAAAATTGGTCCTGAAATAATAGTCTTATATGCATCAAGAAGAAGAATCTAACACTGTACTCTGCACAAACTATGAGCTTTCTAAGCACAGTATCTCCAGCTCTATTACCAAACAAATTTGCCTTCTAAATACATGCCAAAGCTACATTCATATACAACTTTCCAGAAGCATATGCAAGCAGGGAGCTTGTATTCATCAGCAGAATCTAAACAAAACACTTCTAGTTATGAGTTATCAGGGTCCTATATTTTAAGGCCCAGGAAGGAACAAATCATTTTCCACATTGCAGAGTCACTGTGCTACGCTAAATTAAGCAAAGTAACAGCAACAGAGACAAACAATGCACTAGAAATAGTTAAAAAGCAGCAGGGAGGATGGAGAGGAGTAACAAGCATTACAGTGTCTATTAACAAATGGAATGCTTACGGAAATAGGAATAAGATGCACATGCATTCCAAATGAATCCTTATCTATAACAACATAAGAAAATATACAAAAAATAAAAAATTATGAGGAAAAGCAACCTAAAATACATTACTGTAAGCATGCAGCCATTAAATTAATCTGAAATGCATTTGAATTGCTCTTATCACAATGAACTCAGTTCACAATCATGAAAATGTGCGATATGTTTCCACTTATAAACCAGTCTTCCTTAAGTACCATTAAGATTTATTTAATATCAAAATCTATTTTACAAAATTAGAGCACAGGTAAAGCACTTGTTGCATATTAATAGAGCTTTTAAAACAAAATTCCTTCTTTGTGTGCTAGTTCTGGAACAACTAATACTTTGGTCTTTGTTGTTTACAGGTAACATCTGTTGAGGAGGCACATATAGAAAGGGTCTCTTCTCTTCCCGTAAAACTACACAGCAAAAGAAGAATCTTAAAATGAATCTGCTTGTAAGTAACAGCATATAATTTCTCACACACTTGTGTTACTGACCATGCCATTCTCTGAAATGTAGAAGACTTCTGATTACCCACAAATATTCTGCACTTAAGAAACTGTTTCAAAAGTGTTAGTGGAAAAATTCCAACCTTCATTCAGCCAGTGCCCCTGCTGACTGTAGCATATGAAAACTGACAACCAGAAAAACAGGATAAAGTTCAAAGCAATTTTTCAATGCCTCTATTGATTAAACTTTAAAAGCGACTGTGTTTACCAAATGCCACCTGCTATAAGGAGCAACAGATCTGAGAGAAGAACACACAAACATGGTGCAATAACAATCGTTTTAGTAGTAAGGCAGATTCTCCTAAGAAAATGTCTTCTGTATTTTCACCCTCTTTGCCAGCTTTTAACAAAGGAGAACAAAAAGTGCTTTCAATGAATGCACTTATCTAACAGCAATACCTGTTAAACGGTTGAGATAAAGTTCCTTAACACTGTATTAATGGATATCCCATTCTCAGCCTACCTGGTGTATTCAGCAGCCGGGACATCTTGCAAGAATAGGAGATAAACTGCTCACAGTATTCAGCACTACTGGTAATGGCAGAAATCTGATCCATTGTTGCACTGTAGTTGAGCTGCAGCACAGACAACTTCTCCACGCTGCTGCCTCCCACAGAAGTCTGCATTTGCAGATCATGGTACACAGTTGTCCATACTTTATCCTCTGAAAGGGAAGGGAAGAAAGACAACACAAGAACTGGTAAGAGACAGGCAGTGGAACTGAATTAAAAAAATTTTAGGCCTTTGACAAAAGATAAAATTGTCATGTAGGATATTTATTGAGGTGGCAGTAGGGAAGGAGGGCACTGAACATGAAAAGTCATCATGCGACAGCATAGTTCCAACAACTGTGAATGGAGGAAGGGAAGAAACTGATCATCTTTATGAAAACATACCAAATATACCATGTGAGAAGTCTTAAACAACTGATGCCTATAGTTACACATGGAACTAATAAGGATTGACTTTGATCAGGAGACAAGCCTGATGCCCTAAAGATTCAGTCTTTATGTGAAGAACAATCATTGTACATGCTAAACTGTACCATGCTTTTGTAAACTAGGAGTAAAGTAACAACAAGGATGCACCAGATTCTCACGTGACTACATCATTTAGAAATTAATACTGGAAATGTTTCCACATTTTTTACCCAAGCTGTGTTCTAGGGTAAAACAAAATTACTGCTTATTGAGACTTAAATATTTTAAAACAGCAGCACCATATGACCTTACTGATTCTGGTTACGGTATAGATAGTGGCATAAGAACTAATCAAAGTAGAATGGAAATACAGAAGCTTCTGTTTATTTGTGAAAAGGCACAAGGAAGGAGGAAGGACAACCTCGATTTTTTGACAAGAAATACAGCAATATTGGTCAAATCTCAACACCTCCAAAAGACTTTTTTTGCAGGGTCATGCAAAAACTGTGTGATACCCAACCTACACCAATGTCTGTATGCATTATATTGCTTTAAACTACAGAGCAGCAAGTCACTAGAAGTGTTACTGTGAACCATTTGTCAGTAGTTACCAGAGGAGATTTAAGATGAGCGAGCATAATAATGAAACAACACACTCCACACTCCTCTTATAGAAAGATTTGTTGAAGTTGGAAAGTAGTTTAGAAAGGAAACAAAGATGAGACACAGAAACTTTCCTGTTATACAGCAACCATTAATTTTGCTTAGAGGGACATTCTACTGAACCAAAATGAAAAAAATATTATCTGGGTAAGGCACAGGGTTTCAGAAAGAAAACTATGAAGATTCAGTCAATATTATTGATACTGTCTTCCTGTAAGAATACTATTCTATCACTTAGGTGTGAAGAATTTTAAAATTGAAGTTGACTAGGTACCACTCTAAAAATCCACTATCTCAGCTGATGCGTACTATTCATATTGTCCATCTCACACAGACAAGGACTTGAATAGGTCAATTATCCTCTGTAAATAAACCCCAGAAAATTCTCTTTCCCCTAGAGACTAACTTGAAGCACATAACCACAAAACTTCCTAGAAGTGCATCAGATTTTGTCAGTAGTATTTTTCATGTATGGTTCTTCCACATTTTAAGTTGTTTTTCTGTTTTTCTTTTATATTTTCTGCCTTATATATTTCTATTGCTGAGGGCAAAGTCAAAGAAGTCTGTCTAGGAATAAAAAAATGCATAACCTTAAAAAACATCAGTAAGAATCTACTCTGGTGCCTTCAACTGGCTTGAAGGAAAGTCCAGTTTCCCAAATGAGTCAGTCAGGCCTTGCCCCAGCTGTTCCTGTCAAGCAACACCACTGACCAGAGCTGTCCTTCAGAGATGCAGAAACAAACACACCATGCTGCTAACTTTGCTGTATTTATCACAAAAACAGACTCTCCAGGGAGATCACCTGGCAGTTTCAGACTACACTAATTCACCTGACAGATGTGCCTTACGGTGATAAAAACCATAAAATGTAGTGCATTGCAGTATGTTTTCAATTCTTCTATGTAAATCTCTTGCCTGTTAATGCAAATCTCAGTCATTCTAAAACTTGTGGCCTGCACTTCAATATTTTAACTACATGGAAACACTTTGCCCAACTGACACATACTCAAAAGTGCTTCAGTACTTCACCAAGTTCACAGAAATGTGCTCACATACACTGATGAGTTTTGGTGCAACCCAGAGTAAAGATAGCTCTCCATGTTATGATTATCCTTATCTCCAGGATTCTGTACTCTGCCTTATTTCCAGTCTTAATTTTTACTGCATAATGTCAGGCTATTTTGGATTATACGGAATCATGTGGACCCATGTGTTTGCAACTGATATGGCGTTAAGTCTTTCTAATCAAATGTTCAGAGATAGGGTAAGCAAAGCAGACAAATCTTCCACTGGTTGTACACATCACTAGCCAAATGAGATGAAATTCAGCAGGTGATGCAAGATGCTTATTATTTTAATATTCATATCTTTAGTCCAAAGCTCTTTATAAAACATAACAATACTTTCGCAATTATAAAAAAATTTAAAAAATCAGGAGAAAGGAATCCCACTCCCAAGCACCAATAAAAATTTTATAATTGTCACCCGTCAATTTTTATAGAGAATATAATTCAGTTGTGTTAAGAGCCGGGGATGGAAGTTTACTGCCGATTCATTTTCAAGAAAGGATTGTGATAGTTTATACACTCAATGACAGAAACCTCTCATTTTTGGTAGAAAACACTGTACGTGTAAGAACCCAAAAGTGTCAGTAAGGAATGTACTAGAACAGTTAGAGCTTCTTAGTTTATTGGATTTTTGATCCAGCAAAGACTCCTAGACTAGCCACTAAGAAGGCACAGGAATGTGACTTACAACAGGAATTGTGTTAGGCATTATGTTTGAGAAGGAATTTTCTTATGGATAGCAGATTCTAGCCAATATCCAGTCACTTCCCTTCAAGTTAGGAAGTTTAAACATTACTGTGGCACACTGAATTAAAGAAGATAGAAACATACTCCTGTCAGTCAAATGCATCCTCTGAACAATTTCATGACCTTTCTGTCAAAATACAAGTACTACTAATAGGTAAGATCTTGTTGCACCTTGTAATACATCTTTTTCTCAATATACATATATATGTGCATAAAGTCAATAATCATTTACAGAAAAGCAACTCAATCTCTTCCTGCTGTCTGAAAGATGATGGGAGATTGATTAGGATACACCTGGTCAGATACTGAAAATAAACCTAGGTCTTATTTCACTTTCAACTAATTTGTTGATAGTCTGGCTCAAACAACCCATGAACGCATTCAGCAAGCTGTCTTGTCCAAACTCTGGAAGCTGAACCATCTGTGCATGCAAGTCAGGCACAGAGAGAGCGTGGAGGAAAAGTTGCTGCTGGTGTACAGGAAGAAAGCTCCTCCTCTGGGTAAGGGATTTCATGCTCTTCTCACATTTTCCTGATTTAACTGTAAAGCACTGCCATGGCACGAGGACCAAAACTGTACAGAATGGAAGGGCCTGTCCTTGGCTGGGAAAACACATTTACAGGGTAATACAGTCACAGACAAAAATCCATCTCCCCTCCTCACCAAAAGCAGACTCCTGAATCATACATTTTTATATATCTGGGGCTGGGTTCAAGATGTCTGGAGAGACTTAAAGGAGATAGATGGCAGGCAGAAATCTCAACCTTATCTACTGAGTGCTGATTATAAAGTGCTTTTTGCCTTTTAGTCTTAAAAATTTGTTAACGTGTTTATACTTCCCATGGAAATTAGCCAGGCATTTATAGCTTGAAGATAAGAGCAATATCTTCACTTGTATTTTCAGTTGCTCAGAAACTCCTTGTTTGTTGAGTCCATTCTTGAGAGAGATTGAATCAGTAACCTGCTTGCAGCTGACTTCCTTTACAGAAAAGGTAATGCTGATAGTTCACGCTATCTCAAATACCTGTATCCTCACCATTTATAGGATTACTCCCATGTAGCTGAGAACAAGACATGGTAGTCATAGTTAATACACCAAAACCTCAAAGAAAAGCTATCCCTTATTTTCTGTCAACAGTACACAGAAGTCCCATCTAAGGTACACAGAAGAGAAAACTCTGTCCTAGTTAACAGTAATTTGATACATATTCCTGGCAATTACCGCCACCACAATACTGGGATGAGTATTCCCCTAATACACCAGCAGTTGTTTGAAGAGCACATGACATATGGCTATTGCTAACCACAAGTGTTTAGAGACAATTCGTCAGCCACAGCTGTGTGTATGACTCATGCACCACCAAAATACACTTTCCTTACACATGGAAGTACATGAGCTCGTAACTGGATTTACTAGGCTGATCCTAGCTTTCCCACTGGAGGACAGAGTACCAACACCAGCTAATTGCTAACACTTCAAGAAGATAAGGGCCTCCAAGATGACCACATTCAAATGCATTTCTTTGAGCTTTTTTTTTAATGTTGTGCAGCATGTTGCAGTTGCACCAGAAAGAAAAAAAAAGTGGTTCTTCCATTATTTTCTTTTTAGCAATGAAGAGGAAGTATAACCTTCTTTGAATAGAATTCTGAAAACCAGTAACCATGGATTCTTAATAGAATTCATAATGGTTTTCACTAAGAACAATCTAATTAGATCCAAACTGCTAATACATTTGATGCAATTAGAGAGAAAATAGGTTCCCTGTAATTTAGTCTGCACATTACTCTTTGCTGAAACAGTTCCTCTCTAACAGATTGATATTACAGTAAGATTAAGTTCCTTAATTTAAGAATAATTTTTTTAAAAGAAAGGAAGTGACCACCTGTTTCCTTAAAATGACAATAAATTGACATAATTCATTTTGCTGAAAATATCTTTCAGTTACAATGACTGACTTACAGTCCCACCCACTCACTAGTCCTTTTTCCAATAAAAAGTGAAATAGTTGGCTAATAAAATAATCAATAAGTATTATTAATGGTTCATTAATAAAAAGAGAAATGAAATTTAGAATTTCCTTGATCACCACCTATTCAAGAGATCAAATAAAATATTAACATAAGTGATTTTTCCCACTTCATATTCAACATATTTCATGATAGTGTGATGGTATTCATCATTATGCTATTGACTGTTTTGCAGACACTCAGTTTCTTTTAGTGCTGATCTTTCCTCACTCATTTGCTTGGTGCTCAGTTAAGCAAGAAAACTTGATTTTGACAAATAAATTTAGTAATTTTTGCAATGATAATTATCTGAACATAAGTCTGAAAAAAATTTCAGAAAGTAATGCTTTTATTCCACAGGTATGGATATATTTTTCCTCTTTTACTTTAATCTACAGTTGTATTTATTGCTAGTAGAGTTTTTTTTTTTTTT